>PITA01009128.1:0-79804 GCA_004023965.1 Spilogale gracilis | reverse complement strand
TTATGGTTGGAGTAATACAGACTTCAATCATAAAAACAATCTCCCAACATTTTAATGGGCTCCATCATGCCCGCACTTGTCGGTATATTTGAAGAATAAATCACCCTCCCCGCTCGGAATGAATTCGCTGTCAAACTCGGCTCCCTCGGAGAAAATGGATGGGGAGCGAGGATGGAGGTGTGTGTGTGTGTGTGTGTGTGTGTGTGTGTGTGTGTGTGTGTGTGTGTGTTGGGGGGGGAGGTCCTTTTCCTAACTCCCTCCTAAACCGTTCTTTAGACTGTTTTGCGAGATGCCTGCATCCTGAGTGGGAGGAGAGGGCAATCGGGAATTAGTGGAGCTGAGCCCTTAAGGGAGGGTTTGGGGCAAGAGTGGGCAGGGACTGAGGAATTCCAATAGGAGAAGTCGACCCTGAGATGGACAAAGAGGAGAGAAAGAGGGAGGAACTGTGGCGGCTTTGGACGGAAGGGGCAAAATGATGACATTGAACCCAGAGAATGCAAAGACATACAAACAACATACAAATCCGCATTATTCCTGTGTTATCTGGTCGGATTTCTTTCAGACTAGGCCTCAGGCAGAGGTGCCGAGGGAAAAGGGAAAAGTTTGGGAGGTCTCTTTCTGGGAAAGAAGGCAAAGGGGGCAAGAAACGAGCTCAAGAGTTCCTGCTCAGAGCTTGCAGTTTTCAGCGCAGTAAGCCACAGGTCCACACTGCGGAGAGGGGCTGAAAGTCCGGGGTAATTCTCATTTCCACACAGGTGGCCGTCAGCCAATGAAAACTTTGGATGCGCACACTGTGAGCAGCCAATCCCAGTTAAGGATGAGCCAAACTGCCAGGCTTAATTGCATCTTGATTGGTTGTGATGTTGCTAGGCAGGAATGGAGTCCTAGAGATTGATGCGGACAAGACTGTGGAGACAGGTGGATATGAAAATATCTGGAAACCTAGGCTCCTGGATTGACGTTTTTCTTCCTGATCTTCTTTATTCCTAAAGCATTAATGGGGTCGTGGCAATGACTCTCCCTTTTCTCCTCCGCTTGAGTGGGACAGAGCCAAATAGTTGTATCTTTCCCCAAAAAACGCCTTCAGAGAAATCTGGCCATTTCCAGGGTGTTCTAATCCAAAAAATCCCTAAGGGGTAGTTCAACCTCACGATCGGTCTCCCACTAAGTAAGTCCTTTCTGAGACCTATCTTTAAGACATCCGGCTGTGGTTTAGGACAAATTTTACCTAATACGCTCGGCAAACAGAGAAATCTTGCCACACGTTTTTCCTTCACCCAGCAAGATCCAAAGAGCAAGAGAATGCCCTACCTCCTAGCCACTCACCATGACCCAAGGCGGGACCCGCAGACCCGGTGAGGGGTCAAGGCGGCCACAACCCACCCCCAAAGGGCTGTGTAGCTACATTCCCAAACGCGCGGTTTCTGCACCTTCATTTGCACCCATCTGCATAAACCCCGTTCTCCCGCCACCCGGCTTCAGCAGTTCCCCTCGCTCCGCGCGACCCGCCCTCCACACTCTACCCCTCTCAACAGCCCTTTTGCCCCCACCCCGGCGCACCCCCGCCTGCAGCCTCCCCTGCCGGAGATGAGGCGCCGAAGCCTCCCGCGGCTTCTGAGTCACAGCCTCCGGAGAGACCCGAGGGAGGCGGCGGGGGAGCGGCGGGGGCTGCCGCGGGGAGCTGCGAACCCGCTGGTCTGAACTAGACCGTCCGCGAACAATATGCCACCATTTAAATCTGAACGCGCGCCAGCCGCCGATTGTGATGTTAATTCGGGGATGATTTAGGGGGGCGGGACGGAGGGGAGGCTGGCCGCCTCTCTGTCAAAGTGCTGTCCGGGGGCTTAATATTTGTAATTGAAGCTGATGAGGACTCCGTCTCTGTTTCCACTGATAAAAAAAGGCAGGGAGGGAAAAAGAGCAACTAAATTATGGGGCCGGGAGAAAAACATGATTAATCAAAGGTTTGAACTGTCGCCGTGTTCGAGGCCCAGTAAATCTCGCCCGGCCGGGGCCTGTGGAGGCCGGAGGATAAATCTGAACCGCCCAGTGTTTGCCGCCCCATTCTGTTTGCCTCTCGGTTAGCGCGTCAATTAATTCGATAATTGGATTTGAAGAGATGTCAGAAGATTATCGAGAGGGAGCCAGGAGGAGCGGGTGTGGAGGAAGGGGTCCGGGGATGGCGAGAAAGGAGGCGAGAGCCGGCGGGGTCAGATGGTGGAAGGATCCAGAGAGTCGGCCCCGCCAAGACCGCACCTCGCGGGCTGCTTGGGTTAGCGCCGCGCGGAACAGACCCGGAGAGGGCGGCTGGGCGTCCTTGCTTACAGCTACCGTTCCCAGGCAACATCTCCGCACACGTTTCCTCCCGGCTTTCCCAAATTTTCTCTGAATTCTGCCCTTGTGCCCTCGACTCCTTTCTCTGGTCTATTCTCCTTTGAAGCTGATGGGTGTCTCGGCGTGAATTCATTTGCAGTTGTTTGTAAACGGAGTTTAACTGTTCCCAGTTTCCCCCCTCTGATTCACCCCATCTCACCCAGAGTCTGCTCCGAGATTGGGGTTCCCAGAAAGGCGGAGACCAAAACTTCATTCTGAATCCCTTCCCCTAGCTGTCAGAAAAGAACTTTTTCCTTTCCCCTCAAGTGTCTCTCCCACACACACACACTTAGAATTCTAACCTATTATCAAAGCTACTCTCTGCTTATGGAAAACACCTTTACAAACAAATAACCTACACACGAAGTAGGACCTTCAGGGGCAGCCTGACATAGAAGAAGCTGCTTCAAAAATTCAGTCCTTTAGTAACTTCCGGCAGATCCCCCAAAAGGGTGGACTCATCTTCTAGAAGCAGAGTGAACCCCCCCATTTTTGTATGGTTTTGTTTGGGTTTTGTTCTTTTTTGTTTTGGGAGTCATCTTGATTTGATCTTTGGGGGCATGGTAAGGTCAGGAGAGATCATGTTTGCCTGCCAGTGTGTGTGTGTGTGTGTGTGTGTGAGAAAGAGAGAGAGAGACATCATTCTTTACTAGGTTTTTGTCCCTGGTATCTGTAAAATTTTAGGCAGAGATGAAGAAGGTTGGGACCATGAATCTTGTTATTCTGGAAAATGACAAGATGAGATTGGAAGGAAGCACCTGGGTGGCTCAGTGGGTTAAGCCTCTGCCTTCTGCTCAGGTCATGATCTCAGGGTCCTCAGATCAAGCTCTCTGCTCAGCGGGGAGCCTGCTACCCCTTCTCTCTCTGCCTGCCTTTTCTGCCTACTTGTGATCTCTCCTTCCCTGTCAAATAAATAAATAAAATCTTGGGGGGGGGAAGATGAGATTGGAAGCTAAGGAAGGTGGTGAGGGCAGAAACGTAAAAGTCATCCTGCCACGTTGGCTGGTGTTAAAGAAGCCCTAGGAAAGGACACTAGCAAGTACCCCAACCAGAGGCTGCCCTAGTGAATAGGACCTACCGCTACTCTTGGTACCCAAGCAAGGGAGAAAAAACTGAGCCAAATAATAACATGAGGGGTACAGCAAATCCATTTTTATTTCAGTCTGTCAATTTAGAAAACTGACTGATGCCAGCCAGCCATGCACACTTGTTCAGATAATTATCATCCTTTGCAGGCTCCCAAGAGAAGTCGACTTTTGCCTGCTCTTTCCTGTTACCTGGTTAAGCTCTACACTCAGAAGTGAACTGGACTGACCACCTGCCCTTCCATCACTGCTTAGTTGTAGCTATATGCTCTCTGAACGTTTCCTTGATAGCAAGCATCCTGGATACTGGAAAACGGGGGGGGGGGGGGTTAAATCTTTTTTTTTAAGATTTTATTTATTTATTTGACAGTGAGAGAGAGAGACAGAGAGTACAACCAGGGGCAGTGGCAGGCAGAAGGAGAGGGAGAGGCAGGCTCCCTACTGAGCAGGGAACCTGATGAGGGGCTCAATTCCAGAACCCTGGGATCATGACCTGAGCAGAAGGCAGATGCTTAACCGACTGAGCCACCCAGGTGCCTAGCAATTTAAGGGATCACCACAAGATCTAGGCAGTGGAGGGTGGTAGAAAGAGCATAGGACTTGACAAAAGGATAGGCTTTAAGACCTGTGTGGTTGCTGTTGAGCTGTGTAATCAAAAGGAACCAATGATCAAAGAGATGAAATGATTTCTGTAGGTCAGACAGCAAGTAAGTGGTAGGGCTGGCACAAGAGCTCAGTTCTTGGGGTGCCTGGGAGGCTCCACACTCCCAATTCACTATGGACACAGCACGGTATAAAATCAGACTTCCTGCATTCAAGTCCTGGAAGGATTCAAGTCCTGCTCAGCAATTGTGCCTCAATTTCCTCTTGTGTAAAATAGAGATAATAATCATACGTACTTCATAGAGTTGTTGTTGTTGTTAGGATTTAGATAATTCATATAAAGAAACCAGCACTGCACCTAGCACATAATAAGTATTCAGTAATAGCTGTTTTCATTATGATGATGGACACAGTTCTCATAACTCACCAACCTGAATGAGGCAAACTGGTAAAAGGTATTCACCGGTGCTTGTAAAATGCTTTGTGATTTAATTACTAGGCCTTCGGGGAAGCCGTGAACACTGCCTTATTGTTTGTTTGGTTTTTTTAAGATTTTATTTATTTATTTGACAGAGTGAGCATGAGGGAGGGAAGGTCAGAGGGAGAAGCAGACTCCCTGTAGAGGTGGGAGCCTGATGCAGGACTTGGTTCTGGGACTCCAGGATCACGACCTGAGCCAAAGGCAGTTGCTTAACCAACTGAGCCACCCAGGCGCCCAAGACTATGTATTTTGATTACTCCAAAGACCACTGCTCCCCTCAAACCAGTCTTACACCTTTAAGTCAGACAGAACCAGGTCCATATAAGAGGGTACACCTGAAACAGCTGTATCGGGGATCACTATACAGTTATTTCATTCGCTTGTACCCTTGTTGAATGCCTAGTTGGAAAGAAGCATGGTCCTTCAATCCAGCAAACCTATAATGAGAGCCCATTATGTGTGATATACATCTATATGTATATATGTGTGTATATAATATATACATATATATAAAGAAAAAATGTTTATACCGCCAGCACCTAACACAGTTTAGGCACATGGGAACACAATAAATGATATTGAATGAATGCACAGATACAGACAAATGGGAAATGTTAGAGAAGTAGAAACAGTTCCTTCCCTTAATAAGCTTAAACTAAATGAGGAGATAAGACTTGTACCCAGGAAAAAGTAAAAGAACAATATTAGACAGTAAACACATTAAGACTGTGAATAAGTTCTAGGTGATACAGATTAGGAAGAGCTCAAGGGCGGGTGGGGAGGGTGGTGGGGAGGGATACTTAATATGAAAGGAGTGGAGGGGTACCTGGGTGGCTCAGTCGTTAAGCATCCGATCTTGATCTCTGGATCGAGAGTTCAAGCCCTACGCTGGGTTCCATGCTGGGTGTGGAGCCTCCTCAAAAAAAAAAAAGGGGGGGGGGCGCCTGGGTGGCTCAGTTGGTTAAGCGACTGCCTTCGGCTCAGGTCATGATCCTGGAGTCCCAGGATCAAGTCCCACATCGGGCTTTCTGCTCAGCAGGAAGCCTGCTTCTCCCTTTTTCACTCCCCCTGCTTGTGTTCCCTCTCTGGCTGTGTTTCTCTCTGTCAAATAAATAAAATCTTAAAAAAAAAAAAAAAGAAGGAAGGAAGGAAGGAGTGGATCTGAAATAAAGAATAGAATTTATAATGGCTGAGGAAAAGGGCATTACAGCTGCAAAAACAGTTAGAGTGAGAGCATGTGGTAAGAATTCCATACCATGCTCAGGAATAACACAAGATCAGCTTAACAAGGAGGTCAGTCTCTGTATTTGAAAGACAGAATTTATGTGTGTTTACAACCCTGTGTTTCTCTGATTGTGTTCCTGGTCACCAAAAAAATGATGTCAGATTTTTTTTTTTTAAGATTTTATTTATGTATTTGACAGACAGAGAGATCACAAATAGGCAGGCAGAGAGAGGGGGTAAGCAGGCTCCCTGCTGAGCAGAGAGCCCCATGTGGGGCTCGATCCCAGGACCCTGAGATCATGACCAGAGCCCAAGGCAGAGGCTCAACTCTCTGAGCCACCCAGGCGCCCCCCCCTTTTTTCCCGGATTTTCTATTCTTTTCGATTATTCACACCTCCTTCCCATCTTAACCTGAAAACCAAGTAAACAGCTGCCACAGTCAGCAAAACAAACAGATTGTAAAAGCAATTATGCCATCACGATTTCTCATTTATCTACATACAAGACAACTTACTCTTCCTCCTTCTCCCACAGGGTCCCAGCCTGTGACGGGATTGCTACTGCCTAGATTATGACTCTCTCCTTCATAAAACTCCTTTTTCCCAGACCCACTCCTCCCAGACAGCTTTGCCTGAGAAAAACTTCATATTTATTCCCCAACCTCCATGGTTGCTTTGAAGAAAGCATGGTGGGGTCTGGAAGGAAAACATGGAATGAATGGTTGTTATTAAATACCAGATGCTTTGTACGTATTAGCTTATTTATTCTCCCAATAATCCCATGAGGGAGATACCATTATCTCCATTTTATAAGTAAGGAAACTGAGGCTCAGAGAGTTTGCCCAGATTCAAAGAAGAGTTAATATCACAGTAGGGATTTGAGCCCAGTCTATGTGATTTCAGAGTCCATGTCCTTGGACCTGGCATAATGGACCTCTATCCTGGATGCTTATTTTAGACGGTGTCCTCCTCCAGAGTGAGAATAACTTAAGGACAAGGGAATAGGCCTAACCAGAGCTCATGCCTCCCCCATTCTAAACCATCCTCCAGTTACCGAACCCCTTGCCAAGCGGCCCTGAGCCCCCCTCCAGACCCTCATCCTGAGTCCAATCTCCTAAAAGCACAGAAGGAGCTGCTGGGGGAACCCCGCTAACCCTGTTCGCCTGAAATGTGGATGGAGTTTAGATGTGTGGCTGCTTGGAGCACATGCTTTTGTGTGAGGCCCCTCAAGTAGTAGGACAGAGCCCAGAATGGAAACAGAACCCCAGATGTCAGACTAGGGGCTTGAAGAGCCCCAAAATTCTAATTATAAATCTTGCCATTGGTATCAACATAGTTGTCAAAAGCGTAAAATACGTTTTATTTAACAGTATGTTTCATTTGAGTTATAACATTTACATATTTATACATTTGGTATGTAGGCCGATATTTTTTTATCTTGCCTTGGGCTGCACAAATATTAAGGGTAAACCTATTCACCTCACTATGACGCTGACTCTCTTCCTCCTGCCCTTTCCATTCAGTCCTTTATGCCCGAAAAACCCCTAAGCTTGCCCACCAAGCCACTTGCCCTTCTTCATTCTCACAGCTTCCCAAATCCACTTTTTACCTAAAACTTTTTCAGCTGGCTACAAAAGGAAGTGCTGACTTCCTCTTCCCTGTCCTTTCACAGCTTCTAAGACTTTCACTAGTCCCAGCCTGAAGACAATGTAACTAACTCAAAGTGCAGGCCTGTAAGTCATTTTACTGTCTGTCCCACCATTCTTTGCCCTTATGTCTAGGAGTCTTCCAACGGCCTATGGCACTCATCAGAGGCTCTTATGGGCCACAACCCTGTCTCACCCTCTGCAGAGAAATATTGGGGAAGATCCTTGTTCTTAGATGAGCTTCCAATCTAATACACAATATGGGCCTAGTGACTCAGTCAGGGTTGGAAAAATAAGACAGAACCAGGGTTATCGAGGTGGTGGTTTCAGTTTCATTTTTATTTTTTTAATTAAGCTCTACCCTCAGCATGGGGCTTGAACTCATGACCCAGAGCTCAAGAGTTGCATGCTCTACCCATTGAGCCAGCCAAGTGCCCCTTCAGTTTCACTTACTGTGTTGAAAATGAAGGGAGTAGAGCCCAGAGAGGTTAGATTCATGCAAGGTCATTGGGTACTGGGCCAGGTTGAGAGGAATGGCAGCCTAGAGGGCAGGGCTCCTAGGTTGGAGAGCCTTTCGGGGTGGTTCCTATAATGTGGAGATGGAAGAAGACTAGGCTTGGGAGAGAGCCAGAGAATGGCACCATTCAGTGACCCAGGCCAGAAAGCCGACTGCCGTCTTCATTTTCCCATCTCCTTCGTCTCCCACAACAATCCCTCAAGATTATCAGTGCTTCCTTCTAAATTTCTTGAACTCTGCCCATTTCTCTACTATCTCTACTATCTCCCACTATCATCTCAGAGCTCAGGCAACAACCATCTCTCACTCAGATTTTTTTTTTAAGATTTCATTTTTAAGTAATCTCTACGTCCAATGTGGGGCTCGAACTCAGAACCCCGAGATCAAGAGCCACATGCTCTACCTATTGAGCTCCCATCTGGATTTTGACAACAGCCTCCTATTGCACACCATGCCCTCAGTCCTCCCCTTCTCATCCATTCTCCACACTACAGCTAGAATGAACTTTCTAAAGAGCAAATCTTAAATGCAAGAGCTTCAGGGTGCCTGGCTGGTTCAGTCAGTAGAATGTTCAACTTTTGAGCTCAGGGTCATGAGTTTGGGCCTCACATTGGGTGTAGAGATTACTACAATATAAAAATAAATGGAGGCATCTGGGTGGATCAGTCGGTTAAGTAGCCAACTCTTGGTTTCAGCTCAGGTCGTGATCTTGTGACGGGAGATGGGGCCCCCCACACTGGGCTCTGTACTCAGCACAGAGCTGGCTTCAGATTCTCATTTCTTTTCCCTCCATCTCACACGTGCTCTCTCTTTTTCTCAAATAAATAAAATCTTTTTAAAAATAAATAATAAAATAATAAAGTGCTAGAGTTTCCTCACTCTTCTGTTTAAATGACTATTTGCTGCTTTCTGGATAAAATCCAAATGCCTCCTATTGCACGTCTGATGCTCTAGATTCTTCAGGACCAAGCCATTGATAACCAGTCTCACCTCTCCGCACCCTTGGCAACATTGTGGCTACACTGAATGACTTGCCCTTTGTGGAAGAGACCATGTAATCCCTCACTTCAAAGCCATTGTATTTACCGCTCCTTCTCTATGGAACATCCTTCTCTTCCCTCCCAGTGCAGGTCCTCCATGTGGGCCTTAAATGTTACTACCTCCCGGAAGCCTTCCTTGATTACAGTGCTCAGGCCTGGGGTGTATGTACTTCCTATGTGTTTTCATAGCATGCAGTGTTCACCCCTCTTAAAATACTATTGCACTGTGTTGAAATTATTTACCTTTTAATTCTCTGTATTTCCTGTTAGAATATAAACTTTTTAAGGGCAAGGACTCTATATTATTCACTGTTCAACCATTTGTGAAATTTCTGCTGAGAGCCTACTATATGTAGGACACTGTTCCAAATGCTGAGTTACAGTGGTGATCAAAGTCCCTGGCTCAGTGGGGCTTATCTTCTAGTGGGAAAAAGAGCAATAAAATAAAAATAAAAATTAAAAAATAAAAATAAAATCATGAAAAAAGAAGAGAAAGAAAGGAGTCAAAGAAGGGAAGGTAGTGACTATTTAGATGGGGTGGCCAGGAAAGGCCTCTCTAAGGAGGTGCTATTTGAAATGAGACCTAAAAAATGAAATGAGAGTGAGTATGATCTGTGAGAAGAATGTTCTGGGCATTGGAAATAGCCAACAGCCTGAGTGGGAACATGATGGTGTGTCTGACAATCAGCTGAACCCTAGAATTTTTTTCTATGAACACTGGGAAACTATTGGGAGGTTTTAAGTTGCATTGTCTAATCTATATTTTAAAAGATCACTTTAACTACTTACTGTGTGGAGAGTAGGCTGGGGCAAAAACAGATTGGAATCAGGGAGACCAGCTGGGAAGCTCTTGTAGGGATCCAGCAAGCGATGTCAGTGGCTTGGACCCAACTAGATTTTGGAAGTGGTAAGGGATGAGTAAATGTGAGATATATTTGTATTCCCAGGGTCTAGCATGATGTCTGGCTAGACATTCAATAAATATTTGATGAATGAATTAAGAATTAATTAATCCAACTAAATGAGGACTCTGAACTGGAACTGAAATCATCCATCCTTTAAGCCTTTACTAAAATGCCAACCCCTCTACAAACTGGAAGTAAATAGCTGGCACTAACAAAGGATCAGAAGTAGGCCATATATATTTGTTAGTTCCTAAAAATCAATAGGGAGATGACAAGTAACCCAATAGGAATTGGGCAAAAGACATACATGAATAGACATTTCACAGAAGAAGAAACATGAGTGGCCAATAAATATATGAAAAGATGCCCAACTTCATTAGTAATCAGGCAAGCATAAACTTAAACCACCATGAAATACAATTTTATATCCAACAGATTAGCTCAATACCAAAGTTGGTGAGCAACCAAAACTCTTACATACTTTGGTGGGCATAAATATTGGAAAACAAATGGACGTTATCTAGAAAAGTTCATATCCTACAATCTAACAATTCCTTTTATGCACAAACTCTTGCCCATGTATACAAAAATGTGCTGAACAGTATTGTTTGTAATAGCAAAAAGCTAGAAACAAACCTAAATACTCATCAACAGGGGAATTAATCAACAAATCGGTGGATTATTACATAATGAAAATGAATAAACTACATCTATCTTACATCAGCATGGATGAATTTTAGGAAGATAATGTTGAATGAAAAGAGGAAGCAAAGGGTGTCTACAAATAATATTACATCTTTCTTAGCATGGTAAAAATAAAAGAAAAAAGAAGGGAGTCAAAATAAATAATATATGACAAAATTAGGAAGAAAAATCTTGAAATGATAAACATAAAATTCAGAGGCTGCTATAAGAGAGAAGCATGTGGGGCGCCTGGGAGGCTCAGAGGGTTAAGCCTTTGCCTTCAGCTCAGATCATGATTTCGGGGTCCTGGGATCGAGTCCCACATCCTGCTCTCTGCTCAGCAGGGAGCCTGCTTCCCCCTCTTTCTCTGCCTGCCTCTCTGCCTATTTGTGATCTCTCTCTCTCTCTCTGTGTCAAATAAATAAATAAAATCTTAAAAAAGAGAGAGAGAGAAGCATGTGGGGCCCCTCAGTGGCATTGGTAATATTTTTCTTTTTTTTTTTTTAAGTAAACCATTCCCATTGTGGGGCTTAAATTCATAATCCCAAGATCAAGAGTCACATGCTCTACCAAATGAGCCAGCCAGACATCTCATGGAAAGCAAGGATTTTTGTCTTGTTTTGTCCACCTCTGTGTTTCAGGCACCTAGAACAGTGCCTGGAACATAGTAAGGTAACAGTAAATAACTGTTGAGTAAATAATACATGTTACTTGCGTTCTTCCACATGGCTCAAATATTTAATACTTTTTTTAAAAAAGATTTTATTTGGCAGAGAGAAACACAGCTAGAGAGGGAACACAGGCAGGGGGAGTGAGAGAGGGAGAAGCAGGCTTCCCACCGAGCAGGCAACCTGATGAGGGGCTCGATCCGGGACTCCAGGATCACAACCTGAGCCGAAGGCAGACGCTTAACCAATTGAGCCACCCAGCGCCCCTTAATACTTTTTTCTTAATCTTTTTATATATTTTATTTATTTGACAGTGGGAGAGAGAGAGAGAGAGATACACAAGCAGGGGCAGAGGGAAAGGAAGGAGGAGGAGCAACCTCCCCAGCTAAACAGGGAGCCTAACATGGAGCTTGATCCCAGGACCCTGGGATCATAACCTCAGCCGAAGGCAGATGCTCAACCGACTGAGCCACCCAGGCACCCCTATTTCATCCTTTTTTCTTCCTTTAAAAAAAAGGTTTTTATTTATCCATCTGACAGAGAGATACAGAGAGAACACAAGTAGACAGAGCAGCAGGCAGAGGGAGACAGAGAAGCAGGTTCTCCACCAAGCAGGGAGCCTGATGCAGGGCTCCACCCCAGGATGCAGGGATCATGACCTGAGCAGAAGGCAGACGCCCAACTGACACAGCCACCCAGGTGGCCCATACTTTTTTAAAAGAAAAAAAAGACCCTACTTTTTTTTTTTTTTTAAGATTTTATTTATTTGACACAGAGAGAGAGATCACAAGCAGGCAGAGAGGCAGGCAGAGAGAGATGAGGAAGCAGGCTCCCTGCTGAGCAGAGAGTCTGACATGGGCCTCCATCCCAGGATGCTGATATCATGACCTGAGCCGAAGGCAGAGGCTTTAACCCACTGAGCCACCCAGGTGCCCGAAAAAGCCTACTTTTTTTTTTTTTTTTTAAGATTGTATTTATTTGACAGAGAGAAACACAGCTAGAGAGGGAACACAAGCAAGGGGAGCGAGAGAGGGAGAAGCAGGCTTCCAGCGGAGCAGGGAGCCCGATGTGTGGCTCGATCCCAGGTCTCCTGGATCATGACCTGAGCCGAAGGCAGTCGTCCAATCAACTGAGCCACCCAGGTGCCACCGAAAAAGCCTACTTTATTCATGGTGTCCCCTTGATCATTCTAGCTGGAATTCATACAGCTTCCTCAACTCCTATTACCCAAATAACCTATTTAATCTTGCTGTATATTATAGCTACATACGCAAATGTCATTCTCACTGATTATGTACTTATGAAGACAAGGGATTATGCTTTCCCCCTTTTCTTTATTTCCACTCGCAATATGAAGCACAATACCTTGCATATAGTAGATACTCAATAAATGTTGATTGAATACTTCAAGTCACAGGAGACAAGGGTAAACCAGAAAGGAGAAAGCTATACTATTTATATTTAAATTACTCATCTAGTGGCTTTTCTACATTTTGCAGCTAAGAAAACTGAAGTCTAGAGAAGCGAAGTGATTTTTTCCTCTAAGTCATATACCTAATTAGCAGTATTACAAAAGAGATTCAGGTCTCTAGTTTGTATCCTTAGCTCTTCACATTATATTCAATGACTTTTTTTTTTAAATATTTTATTTATTGGGGCGCCTGGGTGGCTCAGTTTATTTATTTATTTGACAGAAAGAAACACAGAGAGGGAACACAAGCAGGGGGAGTGAGAGAGGGAGAAGCAGGCCTCCCGCCGAGATCATGACCTGAGCGGAAGGCAGTCACTTAACCAACTGAGCCACCCAGGCGTCCCCCCAATGACTTTTTGTTTTTTTAAGACTTTACCTGAGAGAGAGTATGAGTGGGGAGGAGGGGTAGAGGCAGAGGGAGAAGCAGCCTCCCCTCTCAGAAGGGACTTGATCCCAGGACCCTTGGATCATGACCTGAGCCAAAGGCAGATGCCCCACAAGTGAGCCACCCAGGCACCCCACATTATATCACAATGACTTTTATTTTCTGTGTTGTCTGTGTGTGTTCCTCGGCTTGGGAGATACCAAACAGCGAGCATCAAATCTATGTTCACAACAGATACTTAATCATAATTATGATTAATCATAACTACTTAACTATGTAGGACCTATACAAATTTATCATACAAAGTCAAAGGAATCTAGGTTCTTCTCCAGCAAAAATTTGTTTGGCTATCTTGCCACCAACTTTCCCACTGGTCCCTCCCTCAGAAGCCTGGATACTAATGATTCTTTCCCTCCCTCCATCTACCATTTTCTTCCTCCAGGAATAGGCAGGTTTACTGATGGCTCACAGTCCTTCTCTCCTGGGAAACTGATTTGGCAAGAGAAGTAGGAAATCCATCAGTCAGTAGGCACCAGCCTCTGGTGCTTGAAATTGACAATCACAAATAGAGTTCAGGACTTAAGAATAGTCCTTGTTGAGGTGCCTGGCAGGCTGAGTTAGAAGAACAGGCGACTCTTACTCCTGGGGTCATGAGTTTGAGCCCCACATTGGATGTAGAGATTAGGAAAGAAAAGAAAGAAAGAAAGACCCACTTAAGAGGAAAAGAATAGTTCATATTGGCAGCACAAAGGGTACTACTCCAACATTACACAGGTACCTGTTTAACAGAAAGAAAGGATATCCTAAAAAGTAAACCCTGGGGAGAACCTTAAAAATAACCTGCTTTTCTCCCTGATGTTTCCAAGTGAGGAAATTGGAGTTTTGAGATATGAAGTAACTTGCAAAGTTATTCAGGTAGTTAGTAGCAAGGCTGGGACTAGACTCCCAGTTTCCTGCTTCCAGGACAGCTGTTCTTTCTATGCCACGTGCTGGTGACATGTGCATCTAGCAAAACGCATCATAAAGTAGCCTCATCTTAAGCCATCAGGAGTGAAAAATAAATTATTCAAACGCTTCCTCTTCTCCCTGGCAATATTTTTCCTTCGCATTTCTCTGTGTCCTATTCTCTCCCTTTTTATCCTTGTTATGTTTCTCTCTGTGACTCCCTCTCTCTGTTTGGGGTTTCAAATTGGACTATGGCATGCCTGCATGATTCTTTTGATTTTTCTTCTCTAAGCTATTGTTTCCCGTCCAAAGGCAAACATGCATAAGCCAATCAAGATTCTTTCTTGGTGACCTTTGTGGAAAAGAACACTCAGAATTTCTATATGAGAGGTGCTGGACCTCCCTCCTAGCCTATCCAGTCAATTAAAATGAGTCCCTGGCCCCCCTGAGGGCTGTTAACCAATCCTAAGAAAGAAAAGATCAATCTCATTTCTTCGTCACCACTGTGCAGGGAAGCTGCTAACCAGTGAGAATGTGCCACTAACAGTCATTAGAAAAACTGGCCAATCAGGCCAACCTTGTTACATGGTCTGGTAGGAAAAGAAAGGGATTGATTGGAAAGGATAGTCTGGCTCCACACCCTTTCCTTCCTGGATCCTAGTTTTCCCTTGCTGATATGGTGGAGGGACCCTTTGCCAAACCCAGGGTTTAAAAGATCCCTAGACCCTTCGCTATAGCTCTCTTTTGCTGTCTTCAAATTCACCCCTCTCTCACATACCTCAGTCACTTTTTGCAGTCTCACTGTTCCCCTACTGATTTAATTTCTGACTTCACGCCTGGCCACAACAGTCTGCCTCCCCAATTCTCAGTCTTCCCCACAGACCTCTCTATTCACCCACTTGTCAAAGAACTTGTTTTGCAGGATTTATGAGGGTGAAAAAGTTCAGTATGTGATAGTTGAGTCTCAGGAGAGACCATTGCAGGGACCTTGTAATCAAGTCTCCGGGGAGCAGTGCAGAATCGAACTGCAATGCTGCCAGCTATAATGATAATCACAACAATAACAATAATTGGTATTATTATTACTATCATTTATTGAACTCTTACTGTGTTCCAAGCACCTTGCTAAAAGCTTCACATATGTTAACCCAGTATTCGCTGTAGGGTAAGCACTATTACTACTCCAAATCTGCATAGGAAGAAATCGATTCGGAGGGGCTAAACAGCTTCCCCAAGGTCACAGCGACTTGGGAACCCAGGTCGGTGTGAATCCAGAGCCCAGCACCGAATGGGGGGGGTAAGGTAGAATTAAACACCGCAGGCTATAACAACTTTGACTTCCTCACGGGCCGTTCTCCAATCCCCCTTTGGAATTGTCCACGATATCTAAGAGGGGGTCTAAACTGTCGCAAGCAACAGCTACCATCTTTTGGCTCTGGTGGCCCCTAAGAACTGTGTACTTGTTGCCCGGGAGGCCGTGAAGCCTAGAACCGAAAGGAATTCGGGGGGCGGGGCGGGGATGTCTAGGGCCCCGGGGGATATCCTCGCCCGCCGGACTTCCCTCTCCCCTCACAGCATTTTACACCGTGCCTGGTCCCACTTGCTACTTTTAAATACCTGTTGATTGATTCCCAACGGTCCCAGCTCCTTTCTTCAACCACCCCGCCCCACAGCCCACCCCGAGTCAACAACTGAAACTGAAGGGATATTTGGGAATTTCCCGGGAACCAGTGAGAATCCTCACGGAGCTGGAATCGTGGATTTAGGAAAGACGGGAAGTCCCCCCACCCTTCTCACCCGCTTCTCCGACTTCTCCCCACTCCTTCCCCTCCCTTTCAGGAGCTCAGGGCCATAAAAATGCAGATGGAGGATCGGTGTGAAATAACGGGCCCATATAAATCCCTCTGCCGCCCGCCTGCAAGATGGATTGGCCGCATTGAAATTCCTCCGCGAGGATAATTAAACTCGGGGCCTCATCCGGGCAAAATTACATTCCTGTAATGGCGTCGCTCGGGGTCCCGGGAAATTGCTCCGTGGGCTTTCAGCGGCGGTTTTTATCGCCGGCCGGGGTGTGCCTGGCTGCGGCTCGCCTCTCCTCCGGGACCGTAAAGCTGCTGCCGTGATTTATCCTCCCCTTCTCCCAAATCCGATTAAATGGAGGAGCTCGGGGCCGGGGCGCCGCGGGGCCCGGGAGCCGGGAGGGGGCGGCGGGAAGGACGGGGCCAAGGAGGGGAGGACAAACGGCCCCTCAGAGGGTGGCGGATTTGGCTTTATTTACAGCCGCGGCTCTCTTTTTATTTTTTATTTTTTATGGGGGTTTGGTGAGCTTTCCCCGTCCTTCTCGAGCTCGTTCAAGCACGATGCCTGGATGGCTGCGGTTTGGACAAGAGGGGAGGCCGATAGGCCTTGTCGCCCTCCTTCCAAGGGAGTGACTCATCGCTGGTCTTGGGAGACAAAGAGGCCTCGAGGATGGGATGAGGGCCGAGAGCCCTCCACCCCCCACGTCCTTCTGTGAGGGGTGGGGGGGAAGAAGAGCCAAAGGGCACGACGACGAGGGAGAAGCCGAAGGGCTTCCATTGGGAGCCCTCATGGGAGGTCGGCTTTTCTCAACTCGCACAGACGAGTCTGGGCAGAGGCAGGGCCATGCCTGCGGTGACCTCACAACCTCACTACAGGTCCCTAGTGCCCACTATTCCTTGACTGTCTCAGGACTCTGGAGAGAAGGCTTAGTGTCAGGGCGCTTGAGTCACAGTCATCGTTAGCCCCTATCTTCTGGTTCGGTATTGCTGGTTTCTTCATTGCTGGCTGATCACTAGAATGAGAAAGGGAGAAGGAAATGAAGGCAAGGCCACCACAGGCAGCTGGGGCATTTTGCTCACTATTCGCCCTTTGATCGGGTTTCCCATCCATAAAGTCAGGGTCCCTGGGCGACAGAAGGCAGGAGTCCCATGACTTCGTTTCCTTCTGCTACATTTTGGACACAGAACCCCCATCTCGATGTATGTTATTTAACACTGAATTTCTATTGTGTGTGTGTGTGTGTGTGGCGAGGGAGTGGGCAATGTGACTGCACATGCTGGGAAAGGGTACATGAGTCCAAGATCCCAAAAGCTGAGCCTACCAAACCGCAGGCCACGTTACGGTTTACACTGCGGAGTTGTCCTTTCTGCAGAGGGTCAGCTCCGCCTGCAGTTTCTCCTCTCAAACACCAGGTGGAGCGACTGGCCGAATGCCGCCACAAAGCTGGCAGGTGGCGCTGTGGCGCCTGGGCCGACACTCAACATTGCAATCACTCTATCCTTAGAAGAGCGACTCGTTGGTCCAGTCCGCGCATGCGCTGAGCCTTCCTTTTGCTCTTCCCGTCTCCCGTCCCCCGCCCCCGCCCCTCTCTGTCGTCTCAGCGGTGGGAGCAGGTAAGGCCTTGGGCCCTCGCGCAGGCGATGCGCCGCGCAGGCGCGTGGAACACCCCACCTCGCATGAGTCCTTTGAGGCCCTTAACTTGCATGCTCCCACCCTGGTCTTCACGCCCCCCCTTGTATTCCCGCGCCTTAGGGCTGCCCCTTCCGCGTGCTGGTGACCTCCAACCGCGCGGGCCTGGCGCCATCTTGAATGCCTCGTGGGAGGGGGGAGGGAAGAGCGCCTTGGAGCTGCGGAAAGTCAAATCCCAGGACGCTCATTTTCACCTGTTCCACTCGGCCATTGCAGAGGTGCTTTTCTCACCCTTTTGATTATCAAGAGTTGTTACAAACCCTGGACTCTCCCCTTCCTGCCTTGGCTTTTCCTTCCCATCCTGACTCATTCCCTCCTTATCCTGCAACCTCCAGACTTGACTCCAGGACCTCAGCTGCCCCAAGCAATGGAGATAGCCGATATTCTTTTAAAGTAAACGTGAACATGGTAGAAGAAAGGAACCGGAACACCCTTTCCATTCAGGCCGTGGCCTGGGAGAGTTATGGCAGAAAAGAAACACCAGTTTCTTTGGAACCATTGGTTGTCTTGCAGTATCGTTCTCTTCCTCCATTCAAGTGAACCTGGGAAAAACAGAAGTGGTGGGCTAATATCAAGGTTTTCTCTTAGAGGCAGCAGGTCCAAAAGAGTCGTGTGGGGCAGCATAGGCTTCACCTGCCAGCTTTTCTCTCCAGGGTATACTGAGTCCCCAGACTCTGCTGTCAAGAGGAAAAGAAGGTTTAAGGAAAGGAATGGTTAAGTCAGCAGTCCTCTCTCTGTAACTGATCACGGAGGAATAAACCCATGATGATTTAGTCCCACTGATTCTGGATGATGCTGTTGTCCGGGGTGTTTGTAGGCTAACAATTGCAGACTTGCTGTGGTTAGGTGACCAGTGGAGGCTTCTGCACTGCATGCAGCCTCCCTTAATTGCCACCCTTTGTTGTGTGCTTGTTACATGTCAGTACCACATTAGACTCTTCACATGTTACTTAATTTACCCCCCTCACCAACTGTGTTTTGTATGATGAGGTTGAGGTTTAATTGTCTTGAGGGAAAACAAACAGTATTTGCTTATTTATTATGTTTTAAGCAAGCTCTACACCCACAGTGGGGCTTGAACTCAACCCAGGAGCTGTCAGCCAGCCAGGTGCCTAGTCCTCCTCTTTTTTTTTTTTTTTTTTTAAGATTTTTGTTTATTATTAGAGCATGGGATGGGGAGGAAGAGGAAGAGAATCTCAAGCAGACTGCTCCCTGAGCTTGGAGCCCCTCATGGGGCTCAATCCCACAACCCTGAGATGATGACCTGAACCCACACCAAGAGTGGAGCACTCAACAGACTGATCTACCCAGGCACTTCCCCGACCCCAGTCCTCCTTTTTTTTAAGCTTTAGGGAAATTTTGGATTTCGACCAAAGAAAATCTTTATAGTCTACAGCAAAATTGGGTTAGAGTTATATATGGGCAGTTGGAGACAGGACAAGAGTTGAAGTCCTCAATCTGAAAGTGACTGATTCTGGATTCAGAAGGGTAACCTGGGGAAACCTTTTTTTTTTAAATTATTTATTTGACACAGAGCGAGAGCAGAAACACAGCAGGGAGAATGGGAGAGGGAGAAGCAGGCTTCCCGCGGAGCTGGGAGCCTGATGTGGGGCTTGATCCTACAACCCTAGGATCACAACCTGAGCCGAAGGCAGATGCTTAATGACTGAGCTACCCAGGTGCCCTAACCTGGGGAAATCTTGAGTACAACTCATTGAAGGAAGTGTTATTTAACAGGTTTAAGTAACCCTTGAGTATTTCAACCTGTAGCATATTGGGAAGCATTAACTTAAATGTAAGAAAATTTCACGTCCTGACTCTACCTCTACCATCATTACAAGACTGGTTTTAAGACCATGCTCTCAGTGTATCTAAGGATCACTTGAGAAGCTTATTTGAAATATAGGATACTTGGGCCTTATACCCAGAGGTCTTGATTAGGACAGTCTAAAGCAGGACCCGAATATACCAAATTTTTTTACTATGTATTTTTGTATTTTGTTTTTTGAATATGTGTTTTTAATACATAGATCATCCCTACCCTCAAGTAACTATTTCATGCTTGCCTCTCAAAGAAATCCTTTTTGTCTTTAACTCAACCACTCTTCTCTTAAATAACTTCACTTCTACAAACTTTGGGCACCAACAGGGTGTCAGCATTGTTTTATATGTTGGGAGTACAAAATTTAATGCCCCTTAGTATGATGGTGAAAATAAATACTTTAACAGTCATGGCTATAGTAATGGGAGGATTCCTCACTAATCTGCCTCACTTTATTAATACATGTAGGAAATTGAAGTGATTTGAGGAATCCAATAACTTCCAGGTAATTCAGTAAAAAGATGGTTGGAGATCCTTCCAGGGTCTTGAAATTCAATAAACATCTCCCAGGAGTCTTTAAAGGACAACTGTTTCGATTCCAGACAATGAAATCTTGAAAAGAGTTCCTTTTGAATAGAAACTGTGGAAAATTGGGCTGAGGATACAGGAACTTCCTCTGAAGATGCCAATTTGTGAGTCTATGGAAATGAATAACAGGTCTTAGAGTTGAGACCAAGTGGCTACTTGTTCAGACCAGGGGGAGTCACTTGATTATAAGGAAATCTTGGCTTCAAGGTTTTTAATTTCATCCCTGCTGCTGACTTAAGGTCATTCACTCTGCTCTCTGGGCCATTTAAATTTTCCAGAGCACCTTTTCTGCTAATTAAGATGTCCTTTGATGAATAAGGACAATGTTTACAATGCTGCTTCTGTCATTTCAGCTCTCCTGCCACAGCCTCTCATCCCCTGAAAATGTACACCTGTGCAAAGTTCGTCTCCAGCCCCTTCTTGGTGAGTGCCTGCCTTTTCTGGGAGAGTTTTTAAGGAGGGACATCATGTCTCTTCCTTGCCACACCTTGATCTTCACAGCTGGGCCTGGTGAAATTTCTCTGCTATGTTAGCCTGACAGCAGAGAGTGAATGCTTACCAGACACCCCCTGTCTCCGATCCCTTGGAAGCCAGTTAAATCTTTTCATCCAACCATATTAGAAGAAGAGTGAAAATGAGAATCTAGACTAAGATTGGGTTGTTTTTATCCTAAAACTCTGTTCCTGTAAACTGGAACCCAGCTGGAAGGACCCTAAATTGGACTGAGTATGCACTGTGTGTAGGATCTTGCCCTTAGCCATAGCTGGTGGGCACCTGGGTGGCTCAGTGGGTTAAAGTCTCTGCCTTTGGCTCAGGTCATGACCCCAGGGTCCTGGGATCGAGGCCCATGTCGGGCTCTCTGCTCCGTGGAGAGCCTGCTTCCTCCTCCTCTCCTCTCTCTCTCTCTCTCTCTCCCTGCTTGTGATCTCTCTCTCTGTCAAATAAATAAATAAAATCTTAAAAAAAAAAAACAAAAAAAAGAAAAAGAAAAAGCCATAGCCGAGAGTTCCCTCTAGGAGCTTAAGTTTGGGTGGCAAGTTAAAACACATAAATATACATTGGAAAAATATTTGATTCAGAAGCAACAGCATGGAAGAAATTACAGGTGGTTTTTTTTTAAAGATTTATTTATTTTAGAGGGGAAAAGAGAAAACAAGTGGGAAGGACAGGAAGAGGGAGAATCTCAACCTGCACTGAGTGCAGAGCCTAATGCAGTGATTGATATCACAACCCTGAGATCATGACCTGAGCTTAAACCAAAAGTTGGATGCTTAACTGTGCCATCCAGGTGCCTCAGAAATTACAGATTAGATGGTGGAGGCAACTGGTTCCTACATCTGTAAGTGGAAAGGGGTGACGCTATCCATGGGTACCATTGATGGAACACTGGGTATACCGATTGGTGTACCTAATCTGTTTTACTTCTTACATCAACCCTGAGTTATCACATTCCAGTTTGATAGATGAGAAATCAGGTTTAGAAAGATTAAGGTGACTTGTCCTAAGATTACACGGCTGAAATAGAGTTAAGATTAGAATCTAGATCTATCTAACTAAAACCCTGACTGGTGGGGCACCTGGGTGGCTCAGTTGGTTAAGCAACTGCCTTCAGCTCAGGTCATGATCCCAGAGACCCGGGATTGAGCCCCACATTGGGCTCCCTGCTCGGCGGGAAGCCTGCTTCTCCCCCTCCCACTGCCCCTGCTTATGTTCCCTCTCTCCCTGTGTTTCTCTCTGTCAAATAAATAAACAAAATCTTTAAATTAATTAATTGATTGATTGCTTGATTGATTAATTTAAAAAAACAAACCCTGACTACTGGTAGCCACCATGTTGTCTGCTTTTGCTTGGGGTTAGTCAGAAATGGCTACAAGATGGGGTAAATTTTGATCACAAGGGTAATACCTTGTGGCCTGAAAAGGAAGTAGGTTTCTCCCCTTAAGATAGAGAAGCCTGGGAAGCAAGAGAACTCATATGGTTCTTAAATCTAAAATTTGCTGAAAGTAAAAGAATGATCCAAGATTCTGATTTACACTCAAGAGAATGAAGGGGGCATCCCATGTGACAACTGGGGATGGTTCTGAAACTCCTCCACCACCTTCCTTGACCCTTTTGCCTTTGTGTTGTTTGTTCCCCATAGGTCAGGAGCACCTCTCTGCTGTTGAGCCGATCACTGTCTGCAGTGGTGCTACAACCACGGGAGACACTGACAGATGAGGTACCTTATAAGGTCAGATTGGGCCTGTGCTTTTGGGGGTGAAGGGTGAAGAGGGCTACCTGACAGCGCCAGTAGGGGGAGTGCTGAGGACAATCATCACAGACTAAATTTAGTGGAGGATCAAGGCCATTGGCTTTTGGTGAAGGTGGAGGACAGTTGATACCACATATGATTAGTGTTCCAACTCTTGCTGCTGGCAGCACATGGCCATGTGTGCTGCTGATAACTACCATTACTTGACCTAGTTTATGACTCCAGCTGGTGGCATTCAGTCCCAGACAGATGATGATGTCACGGCACCAAGAACAAGCTACAGCTTGAGTCTTACTTACACTTCTAGACCATACCTGAATCTTGAAGGTATTGGATGTCCACCTCTTGACCAAAAAGTTCTGCATGGCAACATTTAAGGGGATTTCCAGGGAGTAAAAAGTTTCTGTTTGGAGGAGAAGCCAGGGAATGTCATAGCATAAAGGGTTTAAATGGTACAAAAGTTACCAAAGCAAAAAAAGGGAGTTCTTAAAATTATCTTCTACCTGCATCTTCTTCACAGAGCCTCAGCAGTTTGGCAGCCCCACGTCCCCTGACCTCACTTGTTCCTAGCCGCAGCTTCCAAACCAGCGCAAGTTCAAGGGACATCGATACAGCAGCCAAGTTCATTGGGGCTGGGGCTGCCACAGTAGGGGTGGCTGGCTCTGGGGCTGGAATTGGGACTGTGTTTGGGAGCCTCATCATTGGTTATGCCAGGTAAGATGGGCCTTCCATTGGCTCTCACGTATGTTTCCCAAGATCTGGGTGGAAATACCTGGGGATCTTGAGCTACACTGCCCTGTAGAATAGCCACATGTGGTTATTTGAATTTAAATTTTTATGAACTAGGGTTCCTAGTTGGCTTAGTGACAAAAGGGCTTGTGACTCTTTTCTCAGGGTCATGAGTTCAAGCCTCATGTTGGGTGTAGAGATTACTTTAAAATAAATAAATATTTAAGTAACAGTACATAAAGTTTAAATTCGTGTATTTATAATGTGGCTAGGTAGCCACGTGTGATTAGTAGCTACCATATTGGAAAATTTCATTCAAAAGCTTTGGTTTAGAGCAGGAGTCAACAAAACAAAGGGGAAGGGCCATACCTGGGCCACCGGCTTGTCTTTGTATAGCTGAGCTAAGAATGGGTCTTACATCTTTAAAGTGTCATGAGAAAAGGTGGGGGCAGCAGAAATTATATGTGACCCACAACAGCTACAATATTTACTGTCTGTCTCTCTACAGAGAAAGTTTGCCAGCACTGGTCTAGCGCCTCAAGTCAGCATAGTGGCTTGGTTGCTGCATTTCCCCATCTCTGGGAATTCCCCACCACCACCCAGTCACTTCTGGGAAAACTGCCTTTGCAGCCAGCCCCACAGCTTTCTGACGCTTGGGACTATTTGGTTTCCTCCAACTCCAGGCAATTCACATTAAAACTAAATTAATTCTCTGAAGACCTGCAAGTTCTCTTAATGCCTTTGAGGAAATAGGTTTATTTTTTAGAATTTATATGAAATAAGCCTGACTCTTTCTGTGTCCACAATTCTGTTGGAAGCTGTTGTTGCTTTACCTTATTCATCAGGGCTTCCGGAGGGGACAGAGTAAGAGAAATAGAAATTATATTTTGACTTCCAAAATCGGCAGTTTTTTATCTCATTTTGTTTCTAAACCCCACAGACCATTTGTAGCTTCTTAAAGCCCTAGATCTTTGAGTACTTTGAAATGAAAGAAGGTAGTTTGTCCCTCTGGCTCCCTTGTCCTCTAGAATGGCGTTTTTCTAGAAATTTCTAGAATGGGGTTCCATAAAGCCCTAGGATTTTGACGTATGCCCAGAGGCCATCTTAAAGAATGAAGGGGAGACCAAACAAGCTGTTAAAAGCCTCTACTTTTTTTTACCATCATAGTTTGGTATTTTGTATTTTGGGGTTCTGTTACTTTCAATTTCAGAACACAGACTCTGCCACTCTGGATGCCTCTTCCATTCTGGTTGGGCTCTGGATAGTTAAATGTCCAGGCCCAGAGTTATGATGTGGGTGATCCTCTGGAGGAGGTAATGTTTGTACCTGGGCCATGTTACAGAATTGTGGGTTGTCCACTCCTGTCATTCAGTCTCTGTAGGGCCCTTGATAGATCAGGCAAGAATTGGGGCATGATGGTATTACCCTGAGAGAAGCATTGCCCAAGATGAACTTGAGATGAGTTTTCCCTGAGCCCATCTTTGGTGTTTGTCTTTTTCTTTGTGTGGACTAGAAATTCAGTCTTTTCTCCTCCCCTTCTCCCAGGAATCCCTCTCTGAAGCAACAGCTCTTCTCCTACGCCATTCTGGGCTTTGCCCTCTCGGAGGCCATGGGGCTCTTTTGCCTGATGGTGGCCTTTCTCATCCTCTTCGCCATGTGAAGGAGCCGTCTCCACCTCCCATAGGTCTTTCTCCCGTATCTCGTCTGCCCTGTATGTTCCTTTTCCTCGACATCCCCAGGCAGCCCGGGGAAAGTGGTTGGCTCAGGGTCTGACAGGGGAAAGACAAATAAATACTGTATTCATAAGATCTTTCTTGTGTCTCCTGTGTATATTTGTTCTCCACGGTTGGCTGAGTGCCTTGGTGAGAGTATAAGTCCTGGTGGGTGGTGACAGTTCTAAAATCAGCATGAGTCGGGGCTCGCTGGTTCTTCGTTCTCTGTCAGGAAAGCTTTATTCAAAATAGAGGTCCTTTTCAATAATTTTCACCTGGGATGGCCTGTTATCGTGGAGGATTGGGTCAGTAGAAATGAACAGGACTGGCTTGAAATTTTGACAAATGGCTATTTTCACTGCTACTTTCCTGGCTCAGACCTTCATTGCCACCCACTTGGTCTATTGCAATAACCTTTTAACTGGCCTTCTGCCTCCAGTCTCTTCCCTCTAGCATTTACTTCTGTCCACCACTGCCAGATTAGTCCTTAAGTATGAGACTGGTTTTGTCATTTACCAATTCAAACACAGTCTGACTCTAGCTTTCTCAGATTTTATCTTTTATTGTTCCCATACACTCTGCCCAAAGTGGTATTGTCATTTTTTTCAAATACTTTCCCTCTTTCCTATCCTTATCTTCAGGCCTTGCCCTTTGACCATCTCTGCTTGCTTTTTCTGAATCTTTGGTCACTTTCCTCTTTTGCAAACTCCCTGTTATCTTTAAAGACTGAGTTTAGGGGCGCCTGGGTGGCAGTCAAAGCATCTGCCTTCAGCTCAGGTCATGATCCTGGAGTCCCGGGATCCAGCCCTGCGTCGGGCCTCTGCTTGGCGGGAAGCCTGCTTCTCCCTCTCTCACTCCCCCTACTTGTGTTCCCTCTCTAGCTGTGTTTCTCTCTGTCAAATAAGTAAAGTCTTCAAAAAAATAAATAAGTAAAATAAAGACTGAGTTTTGGGGTGCCAGGAGGGTTCAGTTGGTTAAGCAGCTGCCTTCAGCTCAGGTCATGATCTCAGGGTCCTGGGACTGAGCCCCATGTCTGGCTCCTTGCTCAGCAGGGACTCTGCTTCTCACACTGCCTATGCTCACTCTCTTTCTCCCTCCTTCTCTCAAATAAATAAATAAATCTTAAAAAAAAAGACCGTTTAAATGCTACCTCTTTGTTATGAAGCTTTCGTCTCTGTTCCATTTACATCAGTCAAATGAGCATTAACCAAAATAAAGGACTATAGAGCATGTGGTATCCTTTATAATGCTTATGGTCTGATGAATTGTGGATTTGTATGCATGTATGTCTTTTATCTTCCAAGTTAGACTCAGTTTCTTGAATGGACTATGTCATGTTCGTTTTTGTATCCCTGGAAGTATCTAAATGATGCATCTCAGTAATATCTTTGTCAAATTTTGTATTTAATCCTCTAAACCACCCACCTTCACAAATGGGGAAACTAAAGAGTTTGAAAAGTCAAAGGATTTCCTCAAGAACATTCACTAGCAGAGCTGGAGCTACAGTAAGGATCATGTCTTGTAGCCAGGGTGGAAGAATACCATATTGTCAGTCTTGTGGGACTCTACCCATGTTGCCAGTGATTTCTTAACCTAAGCAAGAGGAAATGGCAGAATAAGGAAAGATGGTAGTGCCTGGGTGGCTCAGTTGGTTAAACGACTGCCTTTGGCTCAGGTCATGATCCCGGAGACCCAGGATCGAGCCCCACATCAGGCTCCCTGCTCGACAGGAAGCCTGCTTCTCCCTCTCTCTAGCTGTGTTTCTCTCTGTCAAATAAATAAAATCTTGAAAAAAAAAATAAGCAAAGATAAACCTTTTCCCTTAAAAATTCCTGAAGAGGGACTTTGGACAGTCGGGTTAATATAAAAGTGAGGAATTATATTTTCTAAAAGTTAGATACACTTTAAATAAGCCTTAACCTACGCATGCTTGAAGTAACTGGGATAAAGTCCTTACCTGATAATGTGAATGACCACAACAGTTTTTCTTTTGATTTAATTGACTATAAAATTAAAGCCAAGTGGGGTGCCTGGGTGGCTCAGTTGGTTGGGTGACTGCCTTCGGCTCAGGTCGTGATCCCAGAGACCCGGGATCGAGCCCCACATTGGGCTCCCTGCTCAGCGGGAAGCCTGCTTCTCCCTCTCTCACTCCTCCTGCTTGTGTTCCCTCTCTGGCTGTGTTTCTCTCTGTCAAATAAATAAATTCTTAAAAAAAAAAAAAATAAAGCCAAGTGCCAAGATTTAACCCCAGAGTGAACTGATTATCAGGAAGTAGGTCACCCCAAATCATTCGCCCTTGTCCTTTTGCTGTTGTGATCAAGGGTTGAGAGGGATCCTATCCACAGCCTGTTTCCAGATTGCTATACTATCCTCAAGGAAGTGTATTCTGGGCCATGAGGCTCCAAGTGGGGCTTTCACTAAAATAGCTCCTCCAGCTCAGAGTGGGTAGAAAGTATCTACACATTTTGAGATAAGGAACAGACTCTATTCTTCTATTTTATGGTCTCTTAAGTTTCTATCTCTGGTGGGGCCTCTGTTGTCCATCCCCTTTCTGAGTAATCAGGTATCTGTTTTCTTTCTCTCCTTGGCCCTTTCTTTGGGATTGATTCTAGCTAACCCCTTATCAACTTTGGTGCTTGGGGAGAACACAGCTTAGTGGCCCACGTGTTTTTGTTCTCTCTGAGGTGAATGATGAGATGGTGCTGCAAGGAGCTTGGAAGCAACTTCAGGAGGAGTCAAGGCAACCTCTTAGTTTCAAGCCCCAGGAGATTATTACTGGCAATCCAAATTGCTAACAACTTGGGGAAGAGAGGTACTGGTGCTATGTTTTAGTAGAGGGTCCAAGAGCAAATTTTCTGAAGATCTTTCCAACTTTGATAACAGGTAATGAAACCTTTCTACTTGCCCTTGTAGTTTTAGAAAGAAACCACATTTGAAGTCAGATTTTTTTTTTCTTTTCTTTTTTTTTTAGTTGACCGCAATGTTACATTAGTTTCAGGTTATCAGGAGATACTCTAATCTCTCTTCTACCCCTGGCCATTGTGGTGTTGGGCAGATCACTAACCAGTAACTTCCTAAGCCCTCTGTTTGTCCCCATTTATTAAATAGGAATAATAATGTTCATCCCAAGAATTATGTGCATACACACAGAAGCCCCTTGAGTATTTGGAAAGGATGGTGCCATCAAAGTTCAATACATATTGATTTAATTTGCTTTCTCATTCTCCATGGAGTTCATAGCATATTATAGGCATTTTGTAGATAGCTTCTCCCTTTTTTATGGTTGGGATGGAAAAGGGAACTGACCATCCAAAATTTATAGATTCTAGCCATAAAACATCTGAGAGAGAACACAGGGATGCTGAAGACAGCGAGGCTCACTTCCCTCTTACTCCCGTTTTTTCAAAAATCAGTTGTGTTTCTTCAGAACCAGGGGAGGACTGCCATTCTAATTAAAGAAAAATGATGTCCTTTGGAAATAATCTAAATGCTAAACAGCAGTAATGAGTAACCTGCTCCAGCCTCCGCTTCAGGATATATCTATTAGTCTGAGCCTTCCTCGGGTCATCCAGATTAGAAATATGTATAGGAACAAGACTGGTGATTTAGCCTAAGTTGGCATCTGGGCACTTAGAGTCTGCTCTGTGTCTTGACGTCCCTTCAAGAGAAATGAGATGAAGGAATATTCAATTTGAATTCTGATATAGAGAAAGGAAGAGGATAGCATCACACTGGTAAGTAGAGAATATTGTCCTCATCCTCCAAGTTGTGAGCAATGAAATTTTGTCTTTATTGAGTCATATCTAAAATTATCATGCATTTTCCAAAATGCATTCTTAGGACACAGTCTTGGACAGCTTGGTGTTCTCACTGTTTGAGGAGGAAAAATTAAAACTGAGAAGATTTTTTTAGTCCCTAAGCATTCCTTAAAATGTTTTTAGTTTTGAAGCATTTATCTCAAGGCACTGTGAGTATTAGTAAGTACATTGTGATCAAACTAATAACTGTGGAAATGGCAGAAGACATGATGGATAGAATACAGGTGAAGTCAGGCCTCTCATCTCAGATGCTTGGCTTCTCTTACTGTAATAAGTGTAAATGGTTAGTTAGAGATAGTTTGTTCCCACTTCTTCCCTCCCCTCACCCCATAAGAGATCCTTTCATCTTTTGAATAAGTGCAGTGGTAGGCAGAATTTTTTAAATGACTCCCCTAAATGTGTCCTCCTCTAATCCCCAGAATCTATAGATGATGGGTCTGGTTTTGTTCTATTACATGGCACAGTTGACTAAGATAGGGAGATTATCTGTGTGGCCCTAATCTAATCACATGAACCCTTAAAAGCAAAGAACTTCCTCAAGCTAGTGGCAAAAAGAAATGAGAGATTCAAAAGAAGGATTCAGTGTGCCATTGGTGGCTTTGAAGATGTAGGGGACCAGATGCAAGGATTGGAAAGTGATCTCTGAGAGCCAAAATTGACCCCTAACCAGCAATCAGCAAGGAAAAGGGGACCTCAGTCCTACAACTGCAAGGAACTGAATTCTGCCAATGGCCTGAATGAGCTTGGAAGTGAATTCTTTCTCAGAATCTCTAGATAAGATTCCAGCCCACAGGGTGCCTGGGTGGTTCAGTCGGTTAAGCATCCAACCCTTGTTCTCAGCTCAGGCCTCTATCTCAGGGTCATAAGTTCCAAGTTCTGCGTTGGGCTCCATGCTGGATCTGGAGCCTACATGAGGGAAGAAAAAGAAAAAGACGCCAGCCCAGTCAACACCTTCCCTAACTTTGGCTTTGTGAGATCCTAAGGAGAGAACACAATCAAGCTTTCCTGGATTTATGATACAGAACAGTAAGGTGATAAATGGATGTTGTATTAAACTACTAAGTTTGTAATTTATTATGTATTATGTAGTGTAGAAAGCTTATACAACTTTCCAATCTGCAAAAGGAGTAACACTTCATCCGAATCTTAATGCTGAAAAGAAACTCTAGGGACGCCTGGTGGCTCAGTCGTTAAGTGCCTCCCTCCAGCTCAGGTCATGATTCTAGGGTCCTGGAAATGAGCTCCCTGCTCAGTGGGGAGCCTGCTTCTTCCTCTCCACTTCCCCTGCTTATATTCCCTCTCTGTCTCTCTCTCTGTCAAATAAATAAATAAAATCTTAGAAAAGAAACTCCAAAAGTTGACTTATCTGGCCTTCTGCCTCTTCATTGACTCTAATGTAGCTCAGGAAGGCTAAAAAAGGAAAGACCTGTAAACGAAAATTATATGGTATAATCTTTACTATAGCCATTTAATTCGTATGAAGTACATCTCTCTTCTTGTTTTAACAGATGAGAAAAACTAAGACTCAGATTCAAGAGTGATGCCTTGGTCCTTGAGATTATCTGGATAGGAAGTGATAAAACCAATTAGAAACCCATGACCAAAGCTGCTTGCATTCTATCACATCACAATATATAGGGGCATAGTATCATTAGTGGAGAGTGGAAGACAAATCTAGACAGTTTTTTAGATTTTGCAGTGAAAGGTGATTGATCTGTTTTTCTTACAGTTACCATCTCTGTTGTTAATTTGAAGATAGGGAACATTTTTGCCTCCCCCTGGGTTCATTTTACCCCACTGCCTATTTCCTGGGTTTCAGGGCAGGCCCAGTTTAGTTGGCACAGCTCTGCACTCAAGATGGATATTTTTAACCACTGTGGATTAGAGCCTTCCAGGAATTATGTAGCTGCTTTTACAGAAATCAACTCTGCAGATCTTGTGGGCCAGGGAGGATCACGTACGTGTAGGGGTGGAATCTAAGACCAGACAGACTTGCATCCTCTTTGTACCTCTAAGGCCTTTCCATTCACATCACCCGGCAGTTGGAATGGGGACTTTTAAGTTTCCAAAACATAACTGCAAAGGATAACAAACAGCTAGCTTATAACTCCCTTAGCAACAGGAGAATAGTCAGTGGGGATTTAGCTCAGGAAAATTTGTGCAGTGCAAAAGACCCATAAAATTTTCAGAAAGCAGCTTGGCCCTGTAGAGTTGACCAGATTGAAAGTCCCAGCATTGGGGGTCCAAGTCACTTTTGGTGAACTCTTCTTATGCTTCAGGTTTCTTCCCTTGTGTGAGATGAGCACATTTCCTTGAGGTGTGCTTCCTGGAGATGTCATAGAAAGAAGTGGGGTTAAATTTTAGAACTTCTTTTTGAAACACAAGATCTTGTAAATTGTCTCTGTCTCTGCTCTTTCTTGGTTACTAATTTACCAGGAGTAATTTAACACTAGGATTCTGTGCCAGTACTAAAATTAGATTCCACCACTCTGGGGCTTCCTTTCCTCCTCTTTGCTTTGTTTTAGGGCTTGAGGGAAACCTGTACTGCTAGATATAGTAAACTAAAAAACATTATCCATCAGAAACACTATTTTCATCCTGCCCACCTTAACATCCTTTTAAAGAAGGAACCAAATCTTCCCTGGATTTTGATTATGTGATACGGTTGTACAGATGGACTTGGGAAAGCCTCAGAATCCCTTGGGCATAAAGAAGGAGGAATAAACGGAATTGGAATGGAGACAAGCTAGTCTCCTGGTCATTCTAGCCAGCCTCTCTTTCCCAGCCAGATAGGCTTTCTGCCATTAAAGCTTTGAGGTTCTCTGTCGCATCACAAAAGGGCCTAGAATCACTTCTCAGTGTGCTGACATCCTGTCTGAGAGTGGGAGGTTCAGGTATTGGGCACTTTTCCTGTGCCCAGGGAGCTGGGGAAAAGAAACAGGCAAGGAGGGAGTCAATCTTTTCCAGCTGCAACCTAGAGAAAGAAAAGGAACAAATTCTTCACCAGGGAAGATTGTGTAAACAGTGCCTTTGGCTGGAGCCATAGAGTTGGGGAAGCAAAGAAAGGGATCTTTGTTCTCCCCTACCCCAGCCAGAGCACAATCGTAGAGCTGGGATTGTTTGCTTTGGCAAGGTACCCCCTGCTTGAAAGGACTGGGAGTTCCAGAGACTGATGAGGCCTCTGTTGGGTTTCCCTTAGGGAGCTGAGGAGAGGACAATCTGTAGCCTACATTTTTTACCTAAGGAAATGAGCTGGGAAGCCTGGAGGCCTAAGGTATCTGGCCCATTCTTCTCTAAATTTGTTCACCTCTTTCCCTTTCCAACTTGACCCCACCACAGGATGTTAGTTAGCCTCAATCTTCCTGCCTTTGAGGATGCTTGTGGTTCTTGTAGTAGTGTTCTATCCCAATAGCAAGACAATCCCAGGGCTCCATTCTAAAGAACCCAACAGGAAAAAGGGATTCTGAGAACATCTTATTCATCCTGTTAATTTTTGGTTATATTGTATATGACCCTGATGTTGTAGGCAAACTTTCCAAAAATCTCCAGAAATATCCCATTTTCTTTGGGTAGCATCAGTGTCTCAGAAATGTAAAATAATATTTATGTATTTCTGCTTATGCCAGATGTTTTACAAATGTCATTAAATTTAATTCTTGTGACCACTCTATTAGGTAGTTGCCCCATTTTACAGATGAGGAGACTAGAGATTAGCAAAATAGAATAATTTATCCATGTTGTGCTAATTTGTTAATTTGCTAGGGCTACCAGAATGAAGTACCCCAAACTGAGTGGCTTAACAGAAATTTATCATCTCATAGTTCTGAAGGCTGTGAGGCAGAATCTGTTATATGCCTCTCTCTTAGTTTCCAGTGATTTGTTGGTAATCTTTGGCATTCCTTGACCAGTGGATCTGTGCCTTCATGTTCAAATGGCATCATCCCGGGTGCCTGGGTGGCTCAGTTGGTTAAGCGACTGCCTTTGGCTCAGGTCATGATCCCAGAGACCCGGGATCGACTCCCACATCAGGCTCCCTGCTCAGCGGGAAGCTTGCTTCTCCCTCTCTCATTCCACCTGCTTGTGTTCCCTCTCTGGCTGTGTCTCTCCCTGTCAAATAAATAAAATCTTAAAAAAAAAAAAAAAAAAGGCATCATCCTTATATGTGTGTCTCTGACCAAGTTTTCCCTTTTCATAAAGATACTGATTATTGGATTAGGCACCTGTCATACTCCAGTATGACCTTATCTTAATTAGTTACATCTGCAATGTCTCTATTTCCAAACAAGGTCACATCTGAGGTACTGGGGGGTTGGGAGTGCAACATATGTGAATTGGAGGTGAGGGGAGAGACACAGTTTGACTTGTAATAGGGGGTAATTTGCCATGTCAAGATTTGGATTTGGGTCTGACTCCAAAGCCACTTGTGTTCTTCCTTGTTTTTTTCTTTCTTTCTTTCTTTCTTTCTTTCTTTCTTTCTTTCTTTCTTTCTTTCTTTCTTTCAGATTTATTCATTCAGGGATATGTGGGTGGCTCAGTCGAGTAAAGATCTGCCTTTGGGCTCAGGTCATGATCTCAGGGTCCAGGGATGGAGCCCCGCCTCAGGCTCCACGCTCACGGGGAATCTGCTTCTCCTCGCCTGCTGCCCCTCCCCCATTCTTTCTCTCTCTCTCTCTCTCTGTCAAATAAATAAATAAAATCTTTTTTTAAAAAAAAGATTTATTCTGGGGTGCCTGGGTGGCTCAGTTGGTTAAGCAACTGCCTTCAGCTCAGGTCATGATCCCAGAGACCCGGGATCAAGTCCCACATCGGGCTCCTTGCTCGGCGGGAAGCCTGCTTCTCCCTCTCTCACTCCCCCTGCTTGTGTTCCCTCTCTGGCTGTGTTTCTCTCTGTCAACTAAATAAAATCTTTAAAAAAAAAAAAAGATTTATTCACTCCTTTGAGAGTGCGTGCAAGCAACTCTGGGGAGCAGGGGGAGGGGCAGAGGGAGAGAGAATCTCAAGCAGATTCTCTTCTGAACGGTAAGCCCGATGCAAGTCTCAATCTCACGACCCTGTGATCACTACCCAAACAGAAACCAAGAGTCTGAAGCTCAACTGATTGAGCCACCCAGGTGCCCCAAATGTTCTTCCTACTATCTTCTGCTGCCTCCTTAAAATCAGGAAATTAATTCAAAATGTCTCCCATCTTCAATCCAAATTCTGTGCTAGTTATCTTTATAAAACATGAATTTGATCAGTCACTCTCCTACTTAAAATCTTTGAGTGATTGGGTGGCTCAGTGGCTCAGTGGATTAAAGCCTCTGCCTTCGGCTCAGGTCAAGATCTCAGGTCCTGGGATCGAGGCCCGCATCGGGCTCTCTGCTAGGCCGTTAGCCTTCTTCCTCCTCTCTCTCTGCCTACTTGTGATCTCTCTCTCTGTCAAATAAATAAATAAAATCTTTTTTTTAAAAAAATATTTGAGGGGCGCCTGGGGGGCTCAGTTGGTTAAGTGTCTGCCTTCGGCTCAGGTCATGATCCCGGAGACCTGGGATCGAGTCCCACATCGGGCTCCCTTCTCGGCGGGAAGCCTGCTTCTCCCTCTCTCACTCCCCCTGCTTGTGTTCCCTCTCTGGCTGTGTTTCTCTCTGTCAAATAAATAAGATCTTTAAAAAAAAATAAAAATAAAAAAATATTTGAGTGACTTCCAGTGGCTAACTGCATAAAACCCAGATACTTTATGGTGATAAACAGGATCTTTCTTCCATGCCTATCTTTTTTTTTTTAAGATTTTATTTATTTATCTGACAGAAAGAGAGTAGGCAGAGAGACAGGAGGAAGCAGGCTCCCTGCTGAGCAGAGAGCCCATACAGGCCTCCATTCCAAGAACCTGAGATCATGACCTGCGCCAAAGGCAGAGGCTTTAACCCACTGAGCCACCCAGGTGCCCCAGGCCTGTCTTTTCAGTCCATTTTCTCATCACTCTCTCCTCCCATCCAATCACCATAAAGTCTAGCCATACTAACCTGTTTGCAGTTTTCTACAAACCCATTATTCTTATACACTTCTTCAGGACTTGCTTTCTTTTCTTTTTTTTTTTTTTTTAATATTTTATTTATTTGACAGCGAGAAACACAGCGAGAGAGGGAACACAAGCAGGGGGAGTGAGAGAGGGAGAAGCAGGCTTCCTGCTGAGCAGGGAGCCTGATGTGGGACTCGATCCCGGATCTCTGGGATCATGACCCGAGCCGAAGGCAGTCGCTTAACCAACTGAGCCACCCAGGCGCCCCCAGGACTTGCTTTCATCCATCACTTCTTGCAATACATTCCTTTTACAGTGATTCTCATTTTAGCTATTCAGACCGAAAGACCCTAGTCCCATCCTGATTCCTCTACTTCCTTCTCTCTATACAACCATCTCTACTCGCACCACCTAGTCTGGGCCACCATCATCTCTCACACACACTACTGCAATAGCCTCCTAATTGGTCTCTGCCTCCATTCTTTTTCTTCTTTTAAGATTTTATTTATTCATTAGAGAGCAAGCAGCAGACTCCCTGCTAAGCAAGGAGCAGATGCGGGGCCCAATCCCAGGACCCTGGGATCGCCACCTGAGCTGAAGGAAGACGCTTAACCAATGGAGCTGCCTAGTCACCCCTTTCTGCCTTCATTCTTGACCACTCCATAGTTAAGTGATTACTTAAAGTGAAATTTTGATTGTTATTCTGAATGAAATGACCAATAGCTTACCATTGAACTTAGAATCAAATCCAAAGTCCTCAAACCCCTCTAAGTCTACAGGATCTGGCCCCTACCTACCCCTACTTCTCCAATGTTACCTGAGATTACTCACCCATCTCTCAGTTTATTAGCTATCTTTGGTTAGTTTTTTTAAAAAGATTTTATTTATTTATTTGACAGAGAGAAGGATCATAAATAGGCAGAGAAGCAGGCAGAGAAAGAGGGGGAAGCAGGCCCCTCACTGAGCAGAGAGTCTGATGCAGGACTTGATCCCTGGACCCTGAGACCATGACCCGAGCCAAAGGCAGAGGCTTAACCCTCTGAGCCACCCAGGGGCCCTATCTTTAATTTTTTTTTTTAAGATTTTTTATTATTTTGACAGAGAGAAACACAGCTAGAGAGGGAACACAAGCAAGGGGAGTGAGAGAGGGATAAGCAAGCTTCCCACCGAGCAGGCAGCCCGATGTGGGGCTCGATATCATGACCTGAGCCGAAGGCAGTCGATTAACCAACTGAGCCATCCAGGCGCCCCCTTATCTTTAATTGTTTAACAAATTACCCCAGACTTAGTGGCTTAAAGCAACAAATATTTATTACCTCACAGTTACTTTGGGTCAGAGATTCAGAACTGGCTTAGCTAGTTGATTTTACCTTAGGACTTCTCAAGAGGTTGCAGGCAAGATGCTGGCCAGGGCAGCACCCCAGTTAATTCAAGCATTGGGGCTCAAGGGTCAGATTCCAAGATGTCTCATTCACATGTTGGCAACAAGTTTCAGTTCCTTATCATGTAGTCCTCTCATAAGGGTGGTGAGTGTACTCAAAATACCTGGCTTCCCCTGGAGTGAGTGATCCAACAGAGAACAACGAGAAAGCTATTGTGCCTCTTATGGCCTATAATTCAGGTTCATTAGGGAATAATTTACATACAGTAAAATTCACTTTTTTTTTTTTTTTTAGTAAAATTCACTTTTAAAAAATATATTTATTTAGAGAGAATGTGCATGTGAGCAGGGGGAGGAGCAGAAGGAGAGGGAGAGAGCAGACACTGAGCTGAAGGCAGAGCCAACATGGGGCTTAGTCTCACAACCCTGAGATCGTGACCTAAGCTGAAACCAAGAGTTTAACGGACTCAGCCACCCAAGTGCCCCCAAAGTCACCGTTTCTAAATGTGTTGAGTTTTGGCAGATGTGTAAAATAATGTAACTGTCACAGTTGGGATATAGGACATTTCTTTCACTCCAGCAAGCCCTCTTGTGCCTCTTTGTAGCCAGTCCACCCCTCAATGATGACCACAGGCCCTAGCAACCACTCATTTGATTCCCTTATCTATAGTTTTGTCTTTTTGAAATTGTTATGAAATGGTATAATACAATATGTAGGGTTTTGTGTCCGGCTTATTTCATGTAATGCTTTTGAGATTCTTCTGTGTTGTCACATGTATTATTACTTTTTATTGCTGATGAGTATTTCATGGTATAGGTATACTATAATTTGTGTATCAGTCCACCATTAGACATTTAGGTATTTCCCAGTTTGGAGCTCTTAGAATAAAGCTGCCACAAGTATTCATTTTGCAGGTCTTTGTGTGGGCAGATATCTCTTGAGGAAATACCCAGAAGTGGGATTATTTCTGGGTTATGTGGTAAATGTGTATGCAACTATATAAGAAACTGCTAAATTGTATACCTGAAACTAATATAACATTGTATGTCAACTATACTTCAGAAAGGGGGAGAGAGAGAGAGAACTTGCAAATTGTTTTCTAAAGTGGATATATCATTTTGCCTTCCCACTAGCAGTGTATGAGAGTTCCAGTTGCTCCTCATTCTCCCTAGCATTTTGTGTTGTCTGTATTTGTAATTTTAGCCATTCTAGTGCACGTGTAGTAATACAGCAATGTGGTTTAATTTGTAACTTCTGGATGTCTGGGTGGCTTAGTTAAGCATCTGCCTTCGACTCAGGTCATGATCCTGGGGTCCTGGGATCAAGTCCCCCCATTGGGCTCCCTGTTTATTGGGGAGTCTGCTTCTCCATCTCCCTCTACCACACTCCCCTGCTCATGCTCTCAAATAAGTGAATAAAATCTTTAATTTGCAATTTCTGTAATGATGTTCAGCTTTTTTAAATGTATTTGTCATCTGTATTTTTCATTTGATAAAGTGCCTGTTGAAATCCTTTGCCCATTTTTTAAATTAGGTGTTTTGTTTTCTAATCATTGAGTTGTGTTCTTTTTATAGTGTGGGATACAGACCTTTTCTCAGATATGTGTTTTACATATATTTTATCCCAGTCTGTAGCTGGTTTTTATTTTTTAAATAGGAGCTTTTGAGAAATAGAAGTTTTTACTTTTGATGAAGTCCAGGTTTATCAGGGTTTTATTTTTTTAATGGTTTGTGTTTTTTTGTGTCCCAGCTAAGAAATCTCTGCTTAACTCAAGATTACAAAGATTTTCACTTGTGTTTTCTTATTTAAGTTTTGTAGTTTTAGGCTCTATATTTAGATTTATCCATTTGAAGTTAACTTTTTTTTTTAAAGATTTTATTTATTTATTTGACAGAGAGAAACACAGCAAGAGAGAGAACATAAGCAGGGGGAGTGAGAGAGGGAGAAGCAGGCTTCCCACCGAGCAGGGAACCCAATGTGGGGCTTGATCCCAGGTCTCGGGATCATGACCTGAGCCGAAGGCAGTCGCTTAACCAGCTGAGCCACCCAGGCGCCCCTGAGGTTAACTTTTTTTATATGAACAAGGTGCAAATTCTGTTTCTTTTTTTGCATATGGATGTCTAATTGTTTCAGCACCATTTTTTGGAAGACTATCTTTTCTCTATTGAATTAACTTGGCATCCTTGTTGAAATTCAATTGACCTTACACAGTTAGGTTTATTTCTAGATTCTTTATTCTCTGCCATGGATATAAATACCTGTCCTTACACCAAAATCACACTATCTTGATTACTATAACTCTGTAGTAAGTTCTGAAATGGGACTGTGTGAGTCTTCCAGCTTTGTTTTCTTTTTCAAAATTGTTTTGGCTATGCTAGGTCCTTTGCTGCCAGAAGTTGTTGCATGTAAGTGCTCTCCTCTGCCTCAAGTCTTCTCTTGTCTGATTCCTTGTCATTCAAGCCTTACCTGAGATATTTCCTCCTCAAAAAGGCCTTCTCTTCATTTGGTTTTAAACAGACACACACTCGGGTGCCTGGGTGGCTCAGTGGGTTAAAGCCTCTGCCTTCAGCTCAGGTCATGATCTCAGGGTCCTGGGATCCAGGCCCACATCGGGCTCTCTGCTCAGCAGACAGCCTACTTCCTCCTCTCTCTCTGCCTGCCTCTCTGCCTACTTGTGATCTCTCTGTCAAATAAAAAAATAAAAAATAAATCTTTAAACAGACACACACTCAGGGCACCTGTCTGGCTGAGTCAGTAGAGAATGTGACTCTGGATCTCTGGGTTGTGGGATTGGGGTAGAGATTACTTTAAAAAAAATAAAATCTTAGGGCACCTGGGTGGCTTAGTTGGTTAAACGGCTATCTTCAGCTCAGGTGGTGATCCCAGGGTCCTGGGACTGAACCCACATAGGGCTCCCTGCTCAGTGAGGAGTCTGCTTCTCACTCTCCCTGCTTATGCTTTCTCATGTTCTCTCTCTCTTTCTTTCAAATAAATAAAATTTTAAAATATAATTGTTCTAAATAATAAATATAATGGACAGGCTTTTGATCCTGGGGTCATGAGGTTAAGCCCCATGCTGGGCATGGAACCTACTTATGAACATAAAAAATAAATAACAAAATAAAATGGACACATATTCATAATTCATGTGACATTCTTTTTTTTCTTTTTTTTTAAAGATTTTATTTATTTGACAGAGAGAAACACAGCCAGAGAGGAAACACAAACAGGGGGAGTGAGAGAGGGAGAGCAGGCTTCCTGCTAAGCAGGGAGCCCGATATAGGACTCGATCCCCGGTCTCCGGGATCATAACCCGAGCCGAAGGCAGTCGCTCAACCAACTGAGCCACCCAGGCGCCCCTATTCATATGACATTCTATTGCATTACCCTTTTTAGTGCTCCCAATAGTAGAATGTAAACTCCATGAAAGCCCAGCTCTGCCTGACTTGTTTTTCACTATAGCCTCATAATCCAGAATAGTACCTGGCTTGATGTAGTTCCTTGATAATTTAGTCAATGAAGGAATTAAGGCCTTTGAATATGTTGTTTCTTTAAACTGAATAATATTGGGTACCTGGCTGGCTCATTTGTTAGAGCAGGCAACCCTTGATCTTGGGGGTTGTGGGTTCGAGCCCCAGGTTAGGTATAGAGATTACTTAAAAATAAATATTAAAAAAAAAAACAGGGTGCCTGGGTGGCTCAGTTGGTTGGGCGACTGCCTTCGGCTCAGGTCATGATCCCGGAGACCCAGGATCGAGTCCCACATCGGGCTCCCTGCTCGGCGGGAAGCCTGCTTCTCCCTCTCTCACTCCCCCTGCTTGTGTTCCCTCTCTGGCTGTGTTTCTCTCTGTCCAATAAATAAATAAAATCTTTAAAAAAAAAATAAATAAAATCTTTAAAAAAAAAAAAACAAAAAACAAAAAACAAAAAAGAAAACTGAGTAATCTTCCATCCCCCAAATCTCATATGTATCCATTAAAGTAGGCCAATCAAAATTCTGTATTTGTCAACTCCCTCTAGAGTTTGTTCCTTCCTTTATGTGGCTATATACACATTTGTTTTAGCACTTACTTTGTCATATTGTAATTATTTAGGTACATATCTGTCTTAGCCACAAAATTATACCTATGACATTGTAGCCATTCAGTAAATAGTTGTCAAATGGATGAATGAATGAAAGAAGTGTCCTACATTGTGGCTTATCTTATAGCTTATCTTTCTACAAATGGAGTGATTTAAAAGCACAACAAACAAAAAATACATACATACAAAATAAAAAACAAATACACCTTATAGGTCCACTATTTTTTTAAGACCATATTTTTTAAAAGACTTATTATTTATTTTAGAAAAAGAGATGGAAAGAGTGCACATGCAGTTGAGGGGTGGGGTAGGGGGAAGAGAATCCCAAGCAGATTCCCCACTGAATGCAGAGCCTGACTTGGGGCTCGATCTCACAACCCATGAGATGATGACCCAAGCCAAAATCAGGAGTTCAACGCTTAACCAAATGAGCCACACAGACACCCCAATATTTTATTTTTTAAAGTAATCTCTACCACTCAAGGAGGGGCTCAAATTTATAACCCCAAGGTCAAGAGTCACATGTTCTACTAAATGAGCCAGCTGGGTGCCCCATTAAAGGACCACTCCTAACTTTAGATGTAGGTAATAAATTTTTCCTTTTTTTTTTTTTTCCTAATTAAGCTCTATACCCAATATGGGGCTTAAACTCAACCCTGAAATCAAGAGTCCCACACTGTATAGACTGAGCCAGCCAGGTGCTCTTGAGCTCAAGCCCCACCTTGGGCATGAAACCCACTTTAAAAAACAAATAAATTCAGGGAGCCTTGGTGGCTCAGTTGGTTAAACCACTGCTTTCAGCTCAGGTCATGATTCTGGAGTCCCAGGATCAAGTCCTGCATCGGGCTCCCAGCTCCGCAGGAAGTCTGCTTCTCCCTCTGACCTTCTCCCCTCTTATGCTCTCTCTCTCATTTTCTCTCTCTCTCAAATAAATAAATAAAAAATCTTTAAAAAAAATAAAATAAGGGGGCGCCTGTGTGGCTCAGTTGGTTAAGCGACTGCCTTCGGCTCAGGTCATGATCCCAGAGACCTGGGGTCAAGCCCGGCATCAGGCTCCCTACTCGGCGGGAAGCCTGCTTCTCCCTTTCTCACTCCCCCTGCCTGTGTTCCCTCTCTCACTGTGTTTCTCTCTGTCAAATAAATAAATAAATCTTTAAAAATAAAATAAAATAAAATAGGGTGCCTGGGTGGCTCAGTGGGTTAAAGCCTCTGCCTTCGGCTCAGGTCATGATCTCAGGGTCCTGGGATTGAGGCCCGCATCGGGCTCTCTGCTCAGCAAGAAGCCTGCTTCCTCCTCTCTCTCTGCCTACTTGGATCTCTTTCTGTCGAATAAATAAATAAAATCTTTAAAAGAAAGTGCATTTTAAAAATAAATAAATAAATAAATAAATAAGATAATGAATAAATTTATAATTTTTAAAAAAGTAATCTCTAGGAGTGCCTGAGTGGCTCAGTGGGTGGCTCAGTCATTAAGCGTCTGCCTTCGGCTCAGGTCATATCTCGGAATCGAGCCCCACATCGGTCTCCCTGCCCAGCAGGAAGCCTGCTTCTCCCTCTCCCACTCCTCCTGCTTGTGTTCCTGCTCTTGTTTCTCTCTCTGTTAAATCAATAAAATCTTTAAAAACTTATAAGTAAATAAACAGTAAAGTTATCTCTATACCCATTGTGGGGCTGAAACTCACAACCCTGAGATTAAGAGTCAGATATTCAACTGACTGAGCCAGCCAGGTACCTGAATAAAGGCAAACTTAAATTCAGAGCTTTGGAGGTAGCCTGTGTCAGTGAGAGCCCCTAAAACTTAAGTGTCTTTAGCTTTAAGGTGAATCTGCTTCTAATACCAGGCCCTATTCTAAGGGTATTACCTAGTCTGCTTAAACAACCCGATAAAGTAGTCTCATTTTAGAGATGAAGATGTTAAGGCCCAAAGAGACTGAGCAATTTTTACAGAATCCCACTACTAATATGACAGGGAAGATTGGAACCCAGGAGGTCTGGCTGCAGAGTCCATGCTCTTACGTGCTACTGCCTCCCTGAATGAATGTGAAATATTGATCATTCATTATAGGTTCAGATCTGGTATTCTCCATCAGGCTAACTCTTAAATCTTAACCCTGACTCAGTGTAACCAAAGCTGCAGGGTTTCCTAAGTAGCTCAGGCATTTCTCTAGCTAGAAGCTTGTACTTCTTCAGAAATCAGTCAAAGATGAAAGAGTAATACTGGGTGTTTGGTAGCTCTCTTGGATCTAACTTTTTTTTTTCCTCATAAATTTATATAGTTAATAACCTCAAACATGGTGCTTTTTGGTATAGCTATGTAAGCCATTAAAAATATTATGGACATAGATGACTCAGTCAGTAGAGCATGTGACTCTTGATTGTGGAGTTTCGAATTTTTTTTTTAAGATTTATTTATTTATTTATTTGACACAGAGAGAGAGATCACAAGTAGGCAGAGAGGCAGGGAGAGAGAGAGGAGGAAGTAGGTTCCCTGCCAAGCAGAGAGCCCGATGTGGGCCTAGATCCTAGGACCCTGAGATTAGGACCTGAGCTGAAGGCAGAGGCTTAACCCCCTGAGCCACCCAGACACCCTGGAGTTTCGAATTTGAGCCCCATGTTGGGTGTAAAGATTACTTTTTTTTTTCTTTTAAGATTTTATTTATTTGACAGAGAGAAACACAGCCAGAGAGGGAACACAAGCAGGGGGAGTGAGAGAGGGAGAAGCAGGCTTCCCACCGAGCAGGGAGCCTGATGTGGGACTCAATCCCGGGTCTCCGGGATCATGACCTGAGCCGAAGGCAGTTGCTTAACCAACTGAGCCACCCAGGCGCCCCTACTTTTTTTTTTTTTTTTTAAGATTTTATTTATTTGACAGAAACACAGCTAGCATTGATCACATCTGGTATTGGTTTCTAAATACCATTCTCCATCAAAAAGTACCATTGCTCCTTCAAGAGAGGACTGATTCAAGGGCTGGAGGTGGGAGCAAGTTTAAGATAAACCTGAAATATCTGATTGTGCCAAGAAAGTGCGGAATGACCTAATAGGGATATGTAAAAAAGATGCTAGAGCCAACTTGAAGACCAAGAAACTTCCATATTGAAGGAGAGTAAAGCAACGTGACAACTAAGTGCAATATGTGACTCTGGGCTGGATCCTTTAGCTTTAGAGGATATTTTGGGGACTGGCAAAACATGGACAAGGTGTGTGGATTATATGGTAGTAATGTATCAAGTATTGATTTCTTGATTCTGATGGCTGTATTATGGTTATTGGAGAATTCCTACTTGGTAGGAATCATATACTAAAATAAAAAGCATACATTTTAGAAAGGAAGAATCAAAACTGTCTTTTTTCACAGGAAATATGAATATTTATAGAAAATACTATGGATTCAGAGCACCTGAGTGGCTCAGTTGGTTAAGCATGTGCCTTTGGCTTGGGTCATGATTCCAGTGTCCTGGGATTGAGGCCTGCATTGGGCTCCCCATTCAGTGGGGAGCCTGCTTCTCCCTCTGCCTGCTGCTCCCCCTGCTTGTGCTCGCTCTCTCACTCTCTCTCTCTGACAAATAAATAAGTAAAATCTTTTAAAAAAAGAAAGAGAAAAGAGAAAATCCTGTGAAATCTACAAGAAACCCACTAGAACTAATAAGTGGCTTACCAAGGTTATAAGATAGAAGATCAGTGTGCAAAAATTAATTGTATTTATATATATTAGCAAAGATAATCAGGTAGTGCCAGCTAGCAGACTCGAGTCTGCTTGAGTTTTCAAGAGGCCATTCCACTATTCTACCAAACCATCTGCTTCAGGATGTTGGGAAACATGGTAAGATCAGTGAATTCCATGAGCATAGACCCATTGCTGCACTTCTTTGATATGAAGTGAGTTCCTTGATCAAAATCAATGCTGTGTGGAATACCATGACAGTGGATAAGGCATTCTGTAAGTCCATGGATGCTAACTGTGGCCAAAGCATCGCAGGTAAGGAAAATCTATATCCAGAGTAAGTATCTTTTCTGGTAAAAACAAAATGCTGCCCCTTCCATGATAGAAGTGGTCCAATGTAACCAACCTGCCACCAGTAGCAAGCAGATAACCCCAGGAAATGGTGCCTAATTGGACACTCAGCAATGGTCATGCCCAGGTTGGCTTTGGTGAATGGAAGTCCATATTGCTGAGCTCATGCATAACTTCCATCTCTGCCACCATGTCCAGTTCATGAGCTCATTGGGCGATGACAGGAGTGGCTGGGGAAAGAGGCTGCTGTATCCACAGGGGAGATCATCCTATCCACTTGATTAAAATCCTCGTCTGCTGAGGTCACTTTTTGTGAGCATTCACATTTTTGGCCCATTCAGAGAAATCTATATACATACTGCTTCCTTAAATTTCCTTGTAATCAACTTTCCACTCATGTTCCTTCCAAGTCCCTGACCATCCAGGCAAACCATTAATCACAGCCCATGAATTGGTATATAATCAAATCTCTGGCTATTTATTTCCTTCCAAGTAAAGTAAACAACCAGTTGCAGAATAACTAGTTCTCCCTGGGAGAATTTCCCATCAAGAATGTCCCTGAAAGGGGCGCCTGAGTGGCTCAGTCATTAAGCATCTACCTTTGGCTCAGGTCATGATCCCAGAGTCCTGGGATCGAGCCCTGCATTGGGCTCCCTGGCCGGCGGGATGTCTGCTTCTCCTTCTCTCACTCCCCCTGCTTGTGTTTCCTCTCTCACTGTTTCTCTCTGTCAAATAAATAAATAAAATATTGAAAAAAAAAAAAAAAAACAACCCACGAATATCCCTGAAAAAGGTTGTAGTGCTGCCACTGTCTGCTTCAGAGTAGTCCCTACATATCATGCAGAACTATGTATAAACCAGGCCTGAGTCTCCTCTTCCTTTACCTGCTATCATAGGGAAGTCCGTGGGAGGCAGTGCAGGCTAAGAGAGAATGGTGGTGTGGCAGGAGTGAGAACCATGGACATTTGGACTACTTCCTGTAACTACTTATGCCTTCAGGGCCTGCTTAGCCCTGAACACATATATACCACTCCCATTAGGTGATGGAGTGCTGCTGTGCAAACCCAACCTGATCGCTTAGCGGATGAAAACACCCAGTCTGTGGTGGGTAGCCAAGGTTGTGTGGTAACTCAGTGGCTCATGGTTCGGAAATTCATCTCTCCTAAGGCCAACAAGCCGACCAAGAACAGTTTCTCAAAAGGAGAGTAGTTCTCTGCAGAGGATGGAAAGGCTTTGCTCCAGAATCCGAAGGTCTTGTGTTGCAATTCACTAATAGAAACCTGCCAAAAGTTCCAAAAAGCATCCCTGTCTTCTACTGCCCCTTCAAGCACCATTGGATCTGGTAGGTCATATGCCCCAAGCGGCAGAGCAACTTGCACAAGCCCTGTTGAAGAGCTGTCTCTTGTTCTGGGCCCTATGCAAAACGAGCAGCTTTTTGGGTCACTTGGTAAACAAGCTGTGGTCACACACCTGAATGAGGAATATGTTGCCTTAGACGTTTGAAGCGGCCCACTGGGCATTGTGACTTTTTTGATTATAGGAGGAGCCAGAAGCAACCACTTAGCCTTCACCTTGGAAGAGATATCTTCACATGGCCCACACTACTGGACTTTCACTGAGCTAGAAGACCTTTGAATTGTGGAATTTATTTCCCACCCTCCAGCACATAATTGTCTTACAAATCAGTCTGGAGTCATTGCTACTTCTTGCTTACTAGATCTAATCAGCCATCATGTTCTTGATGAAACAGACCAGTGCACTATCTTGTGGACAGGAGTAACACTCAAGACCACTGTAAATTAAATTGTGGCATAGGGCTAGAGGGTTGATATACCCCTGAAGGTGGTATCGCTGACTTTGCCAGTTTAAAACAAAGAGCTTCTGGTTGGCCCTTATTGACCAGGATGGAGAAAAGGACATTTGCCAAATCAATAGCTGCATACTATTGCTGTGGCCAGGGCATGTGTTAATTTTTTTTTTTTAAGATTTTATTTATTTGGGGCGCCTGGGTGGCTCAGTTGGTTGAGTGACTGCCTTCGGCTCAGGTCATGATCCTGGAGACCCGGGATCGAGCCCCATGTCGGGCTTTCTGCTCAGCAGAAGCCTGCTTCTCCCTCTCTCAGTCCCTCTGCTTGTGTTCCCTCTCTACCTGTGTTTCTCTTACTACTGAGCCACCCAGGCGCCACCCAATCACTCAAAGATTTTAAGTAGGAGAGTGACTGATCAAATTCATGTTTTATAAAGATAACTAGCACAGAATTTGGATTGAAGATGGGAGACATTTTGAATTAATTTCCTGATTTTAAGGAGGCAGCAGAAGATAGTAGGAAGAACATTTGGGGCACCTGGGTGGCTCAATCAGTTGAGCTTCAGACTCTTGGTTTCTGTTTGGGTAGTGATCACAGGGTCGTGAGATTGAGACTTGCATCGGGCTTACCGTTCAGAAGAGAATCTGCTTGAGATTCTCTCTCCCTCTGCCCCTCCCCCTGCTCCCCAGAGTTGCTTGCACGCACTCTCAAAGGAGTGAATAAATCTTTTTTTTTTTTTAAAGATTTTATTTAGTTGACAGAGAGAAACACAGCCAGAGAGGGAACACAAGCAGGGGGAGTGAGAGAGGGAGAAGCAGGCTTCCCGCCGAGCAAGGAGCCCGATGTGGGACTTGATCCCGGGTCTCTGGGATCATGACCTGAGCTGAAGGCAGTTGCTTAACCAACTGAGCCACCCAGGCACCCCAGAATAAATCTTTTTTTTAAAAAAAGATTTTATTTATTTATTTGACAGAGAGAGAGAGAGAGAGAAAGAATGGGGGAGGGGCAGCAGGCGAGGAGAAGCAGATTCCCCGTGAGCGTGGAGCCTGAGGCGGGGCTCCATCCCTGGACCCTGAGATCATGACCTGAGCCCAAAGGCAGATCTTTACTCGACTGAGCCACCCACATATCCCTGAATGAATAAATCTGAAAGAAAGAAAGAAAGAAAGAAAGAAAGAAAGAAAGAAAGAAAGAAAGAAAGAAAGAAAAAAACAAGGAAGAACACAAGTGGCTTTGGAGTCAGACCCAAATCCAAATCTTGACATGGCAAATTACCCCCTATTACAAGTCAAACTGTGTCTCTCCCCTCACCTCCAATTCACATATGTTGCACTCCCAACCCCCCAGTACCTCAGATGTGACCTTGTTTGGAAATAGAGACATTGCAGATGTAACTAATTAAGATAAGGTCATACTGGAGTATGACAGGTGCCTAATCCAATAATCAGTATCTTTATGAAAAGGGAAAACTTGGTCAGAGACACACATATAAGGATGATGCCTTTTTTTTTTTTTTTTTTAAGATTTTATTTATTTGACAGGGAGAGACACAGCCAGAGAGGGAACACAAGCAGGTGGAATGAGAGAGGGAGAAGCAAGCTTCCCGCTGAGCAGGGAGCCTGATGTGGGAGTCGATCCCGGGTCTCTGGGATCATGACCTGAGCCAAAGGCAGTCGCTTAACCAACTGAGCCACCCAGGCACCCGGGATGATGCCATTTGAACATGAAGGCACAGATCCACTGGTCAAGGAATGCCAAAGATTACCAACAAATCACTGGAAACTAAGAGAGAGGCATATAACAGATTCTGCCTCACAGCCTTCAGAACTATGAGATGATAAATTTCTGTTAAGCCACTCAGTTTGGGGTACTTCATTCTGGTAGCCCTAGCAAATTAACAAATTAGCACAACATGGATAAATTATTCTATTTTGCTAATCTCTAGTCTCCTCATCTGTAAAATGGGGCAACTACCTAATAGAGTGGTCACAAGAATTAAATTTAATGACATTTGTAAAACATCTGGCATAAGCAGAAATACATAAATATTATTTTACATTTCTGAGACACTGATGCTACCCAAAGAAAATGGGATATTTCTGGAGATTTTTGGAAAGTTTGCCTACAACATCAGGGTCATATACAATATAACCAAAAATTAACAGGATGAATAAGATGTTCTCAGAATCCCTTTTTCCTGTTGGGTTCTTTAGAATGGAGCCCTGGGATTGTCTTGCTATTGGGATAGAACACTACTACAAGAACCACAAGCATCCTCAAAGGCAGGAAGATTGAGGCTAACTAACATCCTGTGGTGGGGTCAAGTTGGAAAGGGAAAGAGGTGAACAAATTTAGAGAAGAATGGGCCAGATACCTTAGGCCTCCAGGCTTCCCAGCTCATTTCCTTAGGTAAAAAATGTAGGCTACAGATTGTCCTCTCCTCAGCTCCCTAAGGGAAACCCAACAGAGGCCTCATCAGTCTCTGGAACTCCCAGTCCTTTCAAGCAGGGGGTACCTTGCCAAAGCAAACAATCCCAGCTCTACGATTGTGCTCTGGCTGGGGTAGGGGAGAACAAAGATCCCTTTCTTTGCTTCCCCAACTCTATGGCTCCAGCCAAAGGCACTGTTTACACAATCTTCCCTGGTGAAGAATTTGTTCCTTTTCTTTCTCTAGGTTGCAGCTGGAAAAGATTGACTCCCTCCTTGCCTGTTTCTTTTCCCCAGCTCCCTGGGCACAGGAAAAGTGCCCAATACCTGAACCTCCCACTCTCAGACAGGATGTCAGCACACTGAGAAGTGATTCTAGGCCCTTTTGTGATGCGACAGAGAACCTCAAAGCTTTAATGGCAGAAAGCCTATCTGGCTGGGAAAGAGAGGCTGGCTAGAATGACCAGGAGACTAGCTTGTCTCCATTCCAATTCCGTTTATTCCTCCTTCTTTATGCCCAAGGGATTCTGAGGCTTTCCCAAGTCCATCTGTACAACCGTATCACATAATCAAAATCCAGGGAAGATTTGGTTCCTTCTTTAAAAGGATGTTAAGGTGGGCAGGATGAAAATAGTGTTTCTGATGGATAATGTTTTTTAGTTTACTATATCTAGCAGTACAGGTTTCCCTCAAGCCCTAAAACAAAGCAAAGAGGAGGAAAGGAAGCCCCAGAGTGGTGGAATCTAATTTTAGTACTGGCACAGAATCCTAGTGTTAAATTACTCCTGGTAAATTAGTAACCAAGAAAGAGCAGAGACAGAGACAATTTACAAGATCTTGTGTTTCAAAAAGAAGTTCTAAAATTTAACCCCACTTCTTTCTATGACATCTCCAGGAAGCACACCTCAAGGAAATGTGCTCATCTCACACAAGGGAAGAAACCTGAAGCATAAGAAGAGTTCACCAAAAGTGACTTGGACCCCCAATGCTGGGACTTTCAATCTGGTCAACTCTACAGGGCCAAGCTGCTTTCTGAAAATTTTATGGGTCTTTTGCACTGCACAAATTTTCCTGAGCTAAATCCCCACTGACTATTCTCCTGTTGCTAAGGGAGTTATAAGCTAGCTGTTTGTTATCCTTTGCAGTTATGTTTTGGAAACTTAAAAGTCCCCATTCCAACTGCCGGGTGATGTGAATGGAAAGGCCTTAGAGGTACAAAGAGGATGCAAGTCTGTCTGGTCTTAGATTCCACCCCTACACGTACGTGATCCTCCCTGGCCCACAAGATCTGCAGAGTTGATTTCTGTAAAAGCAGCTACATAATTCCTGGAAGGCTCTAATCCACAGTGGTTAAAAATATCCATCTTGAGTGCAGAGCTGTGCCAACTAAACTGGGCCTGCCCTGAAACCCAGGAAATAGGCAGTGGGGTAAAATGAACCCAGGGGGAGGCAAAAATGTTCCCTATCTTCAAATTAACAACAGAGATGGTAACTGTAAGAAAAACAGATCAATCACCTTTCACTGCAAAATCTAAAAAACTGTCTAGATTTGTCTTCCACTCTCCACTAATGATACTATGCCCCTATATATTGTGATGTGATAGAATGCAAGCAGCTTTGGTCATGGGTTTCTAATTGGTTTTATCACTTCCTATCCAGATAATCTCAAGGACCAAGGCATCACTCTTGAATCTGAGTCTTAGTTTTTCTCATCTGTTAAAACAAGAAGAGAGATGTACTTCATACGAATTAAATGGCTATAGTAAAGATTATACCATATAATTTTCGTTTACAGGTCTTTCCTTTTTTAGCCTTCCTGAGCTACATTAGAGTCAATGAAGAGGCAGAAGGCCAGATAAGTCAACTTTTGGAGTTTCTTTTCTAAGATTTTATTTATTTATTTGACAGAGAGAGAGACAGAGAGGGAATATAAGCAGGGGAAGTGGAGAGGAAGAAGCAGGCTCCCCACTGAGCAGGGAGCTCATTTCCAGGACCCTAGAATCATGACCTGAGCTGGAGGGAGGCACTTAACGACTGAGCCACCAGGCGTCCCTAGAGTTTCTTTTCAGCATTAAGATTCGGATGAAGTGTTACTCCTTTTGCAGATTGGAAAGTTGTATAAGCTTTCTACACTACATAATACATAATAAATTACAAACTTAGTAGTTTAATACAACATCCATTTATCACCTTACTGTTCTGTATCATAAATCCAGGAAAGCTTGATTGTGTTCTCTCCTTAGGATCTCACAAAGCCAAAGTTAGGGAAGGTGTTGACTGGGCTGGCGTCTTTTTCTTTTTCTTCCCTCATGTAGGCTCCAGATCCAGCATGGAGCCCAACGCAGAACTTGGAACTTATGACCCTGAGATAGAGGCCTGAGCTGAGAACAAGGGTTGGATGCTTAACCGACTGAACCACCCAGGCACCCTGTGGGCTGGAATCTTATCTAGAGATTCTGAGAAAGAATTCACTTCCAAGCTCATTCAGGCCATTGGCAGAATTCAGTTCCTTGCAGTTGTAGGACTGAGGTCCCCTTTTCCTTGCTGATTGCTGGTTAGGGGTCAATTTTGGCTCTCAGAGATCACTTTCCAATCCTTGCATCTGGTCCCCTACATCTTCAAAGCCACCAATGGCACACTGAATCCTTCTTTTGAATCTCTCATTTCTTTTTGCCACTAGCTTGAGGAAGTTCTTTGCTTTTAAGGGTTCATGTGATTAGATTAGGGCCACACAGATAATCTCCCTATCTTAGTCAACTGTGCCATGTAATAGAACAAAACCAGACCCATCATCTATAGATTCTGGGGATTAGAGGAGGACACATTTAGGGGAGTCATTTAAAAAATTCTGCCTACCACTGCACTTATTCAAAAGATGAAAGGATCTCTTATGGGGTGAGGGGAGGGAAGAAGTGGGAACAAACTATCTCTAACTAACCATTTACACTTATTACAGTAAGAGAAGCCAAGCATCTGAGATGAGAGGCCTGACTTCACCTGTATTCTATCCATCATGTCTTCTGCCATTTCCACAGTTATTAGTTTGATCACAATGTACTTACTAATACTCACAGTGCCTTGAGATAAATGCTTCAAAACTAAAAACATTTTAAGGAATGCTTAGGGACTAAAAAAATCTTCTCAGTTTTAATTTTTCCTCCTCAAACAGTGAGAACACCAAGCTGTCCAAGACTGTGTCCTAAGAATGCATTTTGGAAAATGCATGATAATTTTAGATATGACTCAATAAAGACAAAATTTCATTGCTCACAACTTGGAGGATGAGGACAATATTCTCTACTTACCAGTGTGATGCTATCCTCTTCCTTTCTCTATATCAGAATTCAAATTGAATATTCCTTCATCTCATTTCTCTTGAAGGGACGTCAAGACACAGAGCAGACTCTAAGTGCCCAGATGCCAACTTAGGCTAAATCACCAGTCTTGTTCCTATACATATTTCTAATCTGGATGACCCGAGGAAGGCTCAGACTAATAGATATATCCTGAAGCGGAGGCTGGAGCAGGTTACTCATTACTGCTGTTTAGCATTTAGATTATTTCCAAAGGACATCATTTTTCTTTAATTAGAATGGCAGTCCTCCCCTGGTTCTGAAGAAACACAACTGATTTTTGAAAAAACGGGAGTAAGAGGGAAGTGAGCCTCGCTGTCTTCAGCATCCCTGTGTTCTCTCTCAGATGTTTTATGGCTAGAATCTATAAATTTTGGATGGTCAGTTCCCTTTTCCATCCCAACCATAAAAAAGGGAGAAGCTATCTACAAAATGCCTATAATATGCTATGAACTCCATGGAGAATGAGAAAGCAAATTAAATCAATATGTATTGAACTTTGATGGCACCATCCTTTCCAAATACTCAAGGGGCTTCTGTGTGTATGCACATAATTCTTGGGATGAACATTATTATTCCTATTTAATAAATGGGGACAAACAGAGGGCTTAGGAAGTTACTGGTTAGTGATCTGCCCAACACCACAATGGCCAGGGGTAGAAGAGAGATTAGAGTATCTCCTGATAACCTGAAACTAATGTAACATTGCGGTCAACTAAAAAAAAAAGAAAAGAAAAAAAAAATCTGACTTCAAATGTGGTTTCTTTCTAAAACTACAAGGGCAAGTAGAAAGGTTTCATTACCTGTTATCAAAGTTGGAAAGATCTTCAGAAAATTTGCTCTTGGACCCTCTACTAAAACATAGCACCAGTACCTCTCTTCCCCAAGTTGTTAGCAATTTGGATTGCCAGTAATAATCTCCTGGGGCTTGAAACTAAGAGGTTGCCTTGACTCCTCCTGAAGTTGCTTCCAAGCTCCTTGCAGCACCATCTCATCATTCACCTCAGAGAGAACAAAAACACGTGGGCCACTAAGCTGTGTTCTCCCCAAGCACCAAAGTTGATAAGGGGTTAGCTAGAATCAATCCCAAAGAAAGGGCCAAGGAGAGAAAGAAAACAGATACCTGATTACTCAGAAAGGGGATGGACAACAGAGGCCCCACCAGAGATAGAAACTTAAGAGACCATAAAATAGAAGAATAGAGTCTGTTCCTTATCTCAAAATGTGTAGATACTTTCTACCCACTCTGAGCTGGAGGAGCTATTTTAGTGAAAGCCCCACTTGGAGCCTCATGGCCCAGAATACACTTCCTTGAGGATAGTATAGCAATCTGGAAACAGGCTGTGGATAGGATCCCTCTCAACCCTTGATCACAACAGCAAAAGGACAAGGGCGAATGATTTGGGGTGACCTACTTCCTGATAATCAGTTCACTCTGGGGTTAAATCTTGGCACTTGGCTTTATTTTTTTTTTTTTTAAGAATTTATTTATTTGACAGAGAGAAACACAGCCAGAGAGGGAACACAAGCAGGAGGAGTGAGAGAGGGAGAAGCAGGCTTCCCGCTGAGCAGGGAGCCCAATGTGGGGCTCGATCCCGGGTCTCTGGGATCACGACCTGAGCCGAAGGCAGTCACCCAACCAACTGAGCCACCCAGGCACCCCACTTGGCTTTAATTTTATAGTCAATTAAATCAAAAGAAAAACTGTTGTGGTCATTCACATTATCAGGTAAGGACTTTATCCCAGTTACTTCAAGCATGCGTAGGTTAAGGCTTATTTAAAGTGTATCTAACTTTTAGAAAATATAATTCCTCACTTTTATATTAACCCGACTGTCCAAAGTCCCTCTTCAGGAATTTTTAAGGGAAAAGGTTTATCTTTGCTTATTTTTTTTTTCAAGATTTTATTTATTTGACAGAGAGAAACACAGCTAGAGAGAGGGAGAAGCAGGCTTCCTGTCGAGCAGGGAGCCTGATGTGGGGCTCGATCCTGGGTCTCCGGGATCATGACCTGAGCCAAAGGCAGTCGTTTAACCAACTGAGCCACCCAGGCACTACCATCTTTCCTTATTCTGCCATTTCCTCTTGCTTAGGTTAAGAAATCACTGGCAACATGGGTAGAGTCCCACAAGACTGACAATATGGTATTCTTCCACCCTGGCTACAAGACATGATCCTTACTGTAGCTCCAGCTCTGCTAGTGAATGTTCTTGAGGAAATCCTTTGACTTTTCAAACTCTTTAGTTTCCCCATTTGTGAAGGTGGGTGGTTTAGAGGATTAAATACAAAATTTGACAAAGATATTACTGAGATGCATCATTTAGATACTTCCAGGGATACAAAAACGAACATGACATAGTCCATTCAAGAAACTGAGTCTAACTTGGAAGATAAAAGACATACATGCATACAAATCCACAATTCATCAGACCATAAGCATTATAAAGGATACCACATGCTCTATAGTCCTTTATTTTGGTTAATGCTCATTTGACTGATGTAAATGGAACAGAGACGAAAGCTTCATAACAAAGAGGTAGCATTTAAACGGTCTTTTTTTTTAAGATTTATTTATTTATTTGAGAGAAGGAGGGAGAAAGAGAGTGAGCATAGGCAGTGTGAGAAGCAGAGTCCCTGCTGAGCAAGGAGCCAGACATGGGGCTCAGTCCCAGGACCCTGAGATCATGACCTGAGCTGAAGGCAGCTGCTTAACCAACTGAACCCTCCTGGCACCCCAAAACTCAGTCTTTATTTTACTTATTTATTTTTTTGAAGACTTTACTTATTTGACAGAGAGAAACACAGCTAGAGAGGGAACACAAGTAGGGGGAGTGAGAGAGGGAGAAGCAGGCTTCCCGCCAAGCAGAGGCCCGACGCAGGGCTGGATCCCGGGACTCCAGGATCATGACCTGAGCTGAAGGCAGATGCTTTGACTGCCACCCAGGCGCCCCTAAACTCAGTCTTTAAAGATAACAGGGAGTTTGCAAAAGAGGAAAGTGACCAAAGATTCAGAAAAAGCAAGCAGAGATGGTCAAAGGGCAAGGCCTGAAGATAAGGATAGGAAAGAGGGAAAGTATTTGAAAAAAATGACAATACCACTTTGGGCAGAGTGTATGGGAACAATAAAAGATAAAATCTGAGAAAGCTAGAGTCAGACTGTGTTTGAATTGGTAAATGACAAAACCAGTCTCATACTTAAGGACTAATCTGGCAGTGGTGGACAGAAGTAAATGCTAGAGGGAAGAGACTGGAGGCAGAAGGCCAGTTAAAAGGTTATTGCAATAGACCAAGTGGGTGGCAATGAAGGTCTGAGCCAGGAAAGTAGCAGTGAAAATAGCCATTTGTCAAAATTTCAAGCCAGTCCTGTTCATTTCTACTGACCCAATCCTCCACGATAACAGGCCATCCCAGGTGAAAATTATTGAAAAGGACCTCTATTTTGAATAAAGCTTTCCTGACAGAGAACGAAGAACCAGCGAGCCCCGACTCATGCTGATTTTAGAACTGTCACCACCCACCAGGACTTATACTCTCACCAAGGCACTCAGCCAACCGTGGAGAACAAATATACACAGGAGACACAAGAAAGATCTTATGAATACAGTATTTATTTGTCTTTCCCCTGTCAGACCCTGAGCCAACCACTTTCCCCGGGCTGCCTGGGGATGTCGAGGAAAAGGAACATACAGGGCAGACGAGATACGGGAGAAAGACCTATGGGAGGTGGAGACGGCTCCTTCACATGGCGAAGAGGATGAGAAAGGCCACCATCAGGCAAAAGAGCCCCATGGCCTCCGAGAGGGCAAAGCCCAGAATGGCGTAGGAGAAGAGCTGTTGCTTCAGAGAGGGATTCCTGGGAGAAGGGGAGGAGAAAAGACTGAATTTCTAGTCCACACAAAGAAAAAGACAAACACCAAAGATGGGCTCAGGGAAAACTCATCTCAAGTTCATCTTGGGCAATGCTTCTCTCAGGGTAATACCATCATGCCCCAATTCTTGCCTGATCTATCAAGGGCCCTACAGAGACTGAATGACAGGAGTGGACAACCCACAATTCTGTAACATGGCCCAGGTACAAACATTACCTCCTCCAGAGGATCACCCACATCATAACTCTGGGCCTGGACATTTAACTATCCAGAGCCCAACCAGAATGGAAGAGGCATCCAGAGTGGCAGAGTCTGTGTTCTGAAATTGAAAGTAACAGAACCCCAAAATACAAAATACCAAACTATGATGGTAAAAAAAAGTAGAGGCTTTTAACAGCTTGTTTGGTCTCCCCTTCATTCTTTAAGATGGCCTCTGGGCATACGTCAAAATCCTAGGGCTTTATGGAACCCCATTCTAGAAATTTCTAGAAAAACGCCATTCTAGAGGACAAGGGAGCCAGAGGGACAAACTACCTTCTTTCATTTCAAAGTACTCAAAGATCTAGGGCTTTAAGAAGCTACAAATGGTCTGTGGGGTTTAGAAACAAAATGAGATAAAAAACTGCCGATTTTGGAAGTCAAAATATAATTTCTATTTCTCTTACTCTGTCCCCTCCGGAAGCCCTGATGAATAAGGTAAAGCAACAACAGCTTCCAACAGAATTGTGGACACAGAAAGAGTCAGGCTTATTTCATATAAATTCTAAAAAATAAACCTATTTCCTCAAAGGCATTAAGAGAACTTGCAGGTCTTCAGAGAATTAATTTAGTTTTAATGTGAATTGCCTGGAGTTGGAGGAAACCAAATAGTCCCAAGCGTCAGAAAGCTGTGGGGCTGGCTGCAAAGGCAGTTTTCCCAGAAGTGACTGGGTGGTGGTGGGGAATTCCCAGAGATGGGGAAATGCAGCAACCAAGCCACTATGCTGACTTGAGGCGCTAGACCAGTGCTGGCAAACTTTCTCTGTAGAGAGACAGACAGTAAATATTGTAGCTGTTGTGGGTCACATATAATTTCTGCTGCCCCCACCTTTTCTCATGACACTTTAAAGATGTAAGACCCATTCTTAGCTCAGCTATACAAAGACAAGCCGGTGGCCCAGGTATGGCCCTTCCCCTTTGTTTTGTTGACTCCTGCTCTAAACCAAAGCTTTTGAATGAAATTTTCCAATATGGTAGCTACTAATCACACGTGGCTACCTAGCCACATTATAAATACACGAATTTAAACTTTATGTACTGTTACTTAAATATTTATTTATTTTAAAGTAATCTCTACACCCAACATGAGGCTTGAACTCATGACCCTGAGAAAAGAGTCACAAGCCCTTTTGTCACTAAGCCAACTAGGAACCCTAGTTCATAAAAATTTAAATTCAAATAACCACATGTGGCTATTCTACAGGGCAGTGTAGCTCAAGATCCCCAGGTATTTCCACCCAGATCTTGGGAAACATACGTGAGAGCCAATGGAAGGCCCATCTTACCTGGCATAACCAATGATGAGGCTCCCAAACACAGTCCCAATTCCAGCCCCAGAGCCAGCCACCCCTACTGTGGCAGCCCCAGCCCCAATGAACTTGGCTGCTGTATCGATGTCCCTTGAACTTGCGCTGGTTTGGAAGCTGCGGCTAGGAACAAGTGAGGTCAGGGGACGTGGGGCTGCCAAACTGCTGAGGCTCTGTGAAGAAGATGCAGGTAGAAGATAATTTTAAGAACTCCCTTTTTTTGCTTTGGTAACTTTTGTACCATTTAAACCCTTTATGCTATGACATTCCCTGGCTTCTCCTCCAAACAGAAACTTTTTACTCCCTGGAAATCCCCTTAAATGTTGCCATGCAGAACTTTTTGGTCAAGAGGTGGACATCCAATACCTTCAAGATTCAGGTATGGTCTAGAAGTGTAAGTAAGACTCAAGCTGTAGCTTGTTCTTGGTGCCGTGACATCATCATCTGTCTGGGACTGAATGCCACCAGCTGGAGTCATAAACTAGGTCAAGTAATGGTAGTTATCAGCAGCACACATGGCCATGTGCTGCCAGCAGCAAGAGTTGGAACACTAATCATATGTGGTATCAACTGTCCTCCACCTTCACCAAAAGCCAATGGCCTTGATCCTCCACTAAATTTAGTCTGTGATGATTGTCCTCAGCACTCCCCCTACTGGCGCTGTCAGGTAGCCCTCTTCACCCTTCACCCCCAAAAGCACAGGCCCAATCTGACCTTATAAGGTACCTCATCTGTCAGTGTCTCCCGTGGTTGTAGCACCACTGCAGACAGTGATCGGCTCAACAGCAGAGAGGTGCTCCTGACCTATGGGGAACAAACAACACAAAGGCAAAAGGGTCAAGGAAGGTGGTGGAGGAGTTTCAGAACCATCCCCAGTTGTCACATGGGATGCCCCCTTCATTCTCTTGAGTGTAAATCAGAATCTTGGATCATTCTTTTACTTTCAGCAAATTTTAGATTTAAGAACCATATGAGTTCTCTTGCTTCCCAGGCTTCTCTATCTTAAGGGGAGAAACCTACTTCCTTTTCAGGCCACAAGGTATTACCCTTGTGATCAAAATTTACCCCATCTTGTAGCCATTTCTGACTAACCCCAAGCAAAAGCAGACAACATGGTGGCTACCAGTAGTCAGGGTTTGTTTTTTTAAATTAATCAATCAAGCAATCAATCAATTAATTAATTTAAAGATTTTGTTTATTTATTTGACAGAGAGAAACACAGGGAGAGAGGGAACATAAGCAGGGGCAGTGGGAGGGGGAGAAGCAGGCTTCCCGCCGAGCAGGGAGCCCAATGTGGGGCTCAATCCCGGGTCTCTGGGATCATGACCTGAGCTGAAGGCAGTTGCTTAACCAACTGAGCCACCCAGGTGCCCCACCAGTCAGGGTTTTAGTTAGATAGATCTAGATTCTAATCTTAACTCTATTTCAGCCGTGTAATCTTAGGACAAGTCACCTTAATCTTTCTAAACCTGATTTCTCATCTATCAAACTGGAATGTGATAACTCAGGGTTGATGTAAGAAGTAAAACAGATTAGGTACACCAATCGGTATACCCAGTGTTCCATCAATGGTACCCATGGATAGCGTCACCCCTTTCCACTTACAGATGTAGGAACCAGTTGCCTCCACCATCTAATCTGTAATTTCTGAGGCACCTGGATGGCACAGTTAAGCATCCAACTTTTGGTTTAAGCTCAGGTCATGATCTCAGGGTTGTGATATCAATCACTGCATTAGGCTCTGCACTCAGTGCAGGTTGAGATTCTCCCTCTTCCTGTCCTTCCCACTTGTTTTCTCTTTTCCCCTCTAAAATAAATAAATCTTTAAAAAAAAACCACCTGTAATTTCTTCCATGCTGTTGCTTCTGAATCAAATATTTTTCCAATGTATATTTATGTGTTTTAACTTGCCACCCAAACTTAAGCTCCTAGAGGGAACTCTCGGCTATGGCTTTTTCTTTTTCTTTTTTTTGTTTTTTTTTTTTAAGATTTTATTTATTTATTTGACAGAGAGAGAGATCACAAGCAGGGAGAGAGAGAGAGAGAGAGAGGAGAGGAGGAGGAAGCAGGCTCTCCACGGAGCAGAGAGCCCGACATGGGCCTCGATCCCAGGACCCTGGGGTCATGACCTGAGCCAAAGGCAGAGACTTTAACCCACTGAGCCACCCAGGTGCCCACCAGCTATGGCTAAGGGCAAGATCCTACACACAGTGCATACTCAGTCCAATTTAGGGTCCTTCCAGCTGGGTTCCAGTTTACAGGAACAGAGTTTTAGGATAAAAACAACCCAATCTTAGTCTAGATTCTCATTTTCACTCTTCTTCTAATATGGTTGGATGAAAAGATTTAACTGGCTTCCAAGGGATCGGAGACAGGGGGTGTCTGGTAAGCATTCACTCTCTGCTGTCAGGCTAACATAGCAGAGAAATTTCACCAGGCCCAGCTGTGAAGATCAAGGTGTGGCAAGGAAGAGACATGATGTCCCTCCTTAAAAACTCTCCCAGAAAAGGCAGGCACTCACCAAGAAGGGGCTGGAGACGAACTTTGCACAGGTGTACATTTTCAGGGGATGAGAGGCTGTGGCAGGAGAGCTGAAATGACAGAAGCAGCATTGTAAACATTGTCCTTATTCATCAAAGGACATCTTAATTAGCAGAAAAGGTGCTCTGGAAAATTTAAATGGCCCAGAGAGCAGAGTGAATGACCTTAAGTCAGCAGCAGGGATGAAATTAAAAACCTTGAAGCCAAGATTTCCTTATAATCAAGTGACTCCCCCTGGTCTGAACAAGTAGCCACTTGGTCTCAACTCTAAGACCTGTTATTCATTTCCATAGACTCACAAATTGGCATCTTCAGAGGAAGTTCCTGTATCCTCAGCCCAATTTTCCACAGTTTCTATTCAAAAGGAACTCTTTTCAAGATTTCATTGTCTGGAATCGAAACAGTTGTCCTTTAAAGACTCCTGGGAGATGTTTATTGAATTTCAAGACCCTGGAAGGATCTCCAACCATCTTTTTACTGAATTACCTGGAAGTTATTGGATTCCTCAAATCACTTCAATTTCCTACATGTATTAATAAAGTGAGGCAGATTAGTGAGGAATCCTCCCATTACTATAGCCATGACTGTTAAAGTATTTATTTTCACCATCATACTAAGGGGCATTAAATTTTGTACTCCCAACATATAAAACAATGCTGACACCCTGTTGGTGCCCAAAGTTTGTAGAAGTGAAGTTATTTAAGAGAAGAGTGGTTGAGTTAAAGACAAAAAGGATTTCTTTGAGAGGCAAGCATGAAATAGTTACTTGAGGGTAGGGATGATCTATGTATTAAAAACACATATTCAAAAAACAAAATACAAAAATACATAGTAAAAAAATTTGGTATATTCGGGTCCTGCTTTAGACTGTCCTAATCAAGACCTCTGGGTATAAGGCCCAAGTATCCTATATTTCAAATAAGCTTCTCAAGTGATCCTTAGATACACTGAGAGCATGGTCTTAAAACCAGTCTTGTAATGATGGTAGAGGTAGAGTCAGGACGTGAAATTTTCTTACATTTAAGTTAATGCTTCCCAATATGCTACAGGTTGAAATACTCAAGGGTTACTTAAACCTGTTAAATAACACTTCCTTCAATGAGTTGTACTCAAGATTTCCCCAGGTTAGGGCACCTGGGTAGCTCAGTCATTAAGCATCTGCCTTCGGCTCAGGTTGTGATCCTAGGGTTGTAGGATCAAGCCCCACATCAGGCTCCCAGCTCCGCGGGAAGCCTGCTTCTCCCTCTCCCATTCTCCCTGCTGTGTTTCTGCTCTCGCTCTGTGTCAAATAAATAATTTAAAAAAAAAAGGTTTCCCCAGGTTACCCTTCTGAATCCAGAATCAGTCACTTTCAGATTGAGGACTTCAACTCTTGTCCTGTCTCCAACTGCCCATATATAACTCTAACCCAATTTTGCTGTAGACTATAAAGATTTTCTTTGGTCGAAATCCAAAATTTCCCTAAAGCTTAAAAAAAAGGAGGACTGGGGTCGGGGAAGTGCCTGGGTAGATCAGTCTGTTGAGTGCTCCACTCTTGGTGTGGGTTCAGGTCATCATCTCAGGGTTGTGGGATTGAGCCCCATGAGGGGCTCCAAGCTCAGGGAGCAGTCTGCTTGAGATTCTCTTCCTCTTCCTCCCCATCCCATGCTCTAATAATAAACAAAAATCTTAAAAAAAAAAAAAAAAAAAGAGGAGGACTAGGCACCTGGCTGGCTGACAGCTCCTGGGTTGAGTTCAAGCCCCACTGTGGGTGTAGAGCTTGCTTAAAACATAATAAATAAGCAAATACTGTTTGTTTTCCCTCAAGACAATTAAACCTCAACCTCATCATACAAAACACAGTTGGTGAGGGGGGTAAATTAAGTAACATGTGAAGAGTCTAATGTGGTACTGACATGTAACAAGCACACAACAAAGGGTGGCAATTAAGGGAGGCTGCATGCAGTGCAGAAGCCTCCACTGGTCACCTAACCACAGCAAGTCTGCAATTGTTAGCCTACAAACACCCCGGACAACAGCATCATCCAGAATCAGTGGGACTAAATCATCATGGGTTTATTCCTCCGTGATCAGTTACAGAGAGAGGACTGCTGACTTAACCATTCCTTTCCTTAAACCTTCTTTTCCTCTTGACAGCAGAGTCTGGGGACTCAGTATACCCTGGAGAGAAAAGCTGGCAGGTGAAGCCTATGCTGCCCCACACGACTCTTTTGGACCTGCTGCCTCTAAGAGAAAACCTTGATATTAGCCCACCACTTCTGTTTTTCCCAGGTTCACTTGAATGGAGGAAGAGAACGATACTGCAAGACAACCAATGGTTCCAAAGAAACTGGTGTTTCTTTTCTGCCATAACTCTCCCAGGCCACGGCCTGAATGGAAAGGGTGTTCCGGTTCCTTTCTTCTACCATGTTCACGTTTACTTTAAAAGAATATCGGCTATCTCCATTGCTTGGGGCAGCTGAGGTCCTGGAGTCAAGTCTGGAGGTTGCAGGATAAGGAGGGAATGAGTCAGGATGGGAAGGAAAAGCCAAGGCAGGAAGGGGAGAGTCCAGGGTTTGTAACAACTCTTGATAATCAAAAGGGTGAGAAAAGCACCTCTGCAATGGCCGAGTGGAACAGGTGAAAATGAGCGTCCTGGGATTTGACTTTCCGCAGCTCCAAGGCGCTCTTCCCTCCCCCCTCCCACGAGGCATTCAAGATGGCGCCAGGCCCGCGCGGTTGGAGGTCACCAGCACGCGGAAGGGGCAGCCCTAAGGCGCGGGAATACAAGGGGGGGCGTGAAGACCAGGGTGGGAGCATGCAAGTTAAGGGCCTCAAAGGACTCATGCGAGGTGGGGTGTTCCACGCGCCTGCGCGGCGCATCGCCTGCGCGAGGGCCCAAGGCCTTACCTGCTCCCACCGCTGAGACGACAGAGAGGGGCGGGGGCGGGGGACGGGAGACGGGAAGAGCAAAAGGAAGGCTCAGCGCATGCGCGGACTGGACCAACGAGTCGCTCTTCTAAGGATAGAGTGATTGCAATGTTGAGTGTCGGCCCAGGCGCCACAGCGCCACCTGCCAGCTTTGTGGCGGCATTCGGCCAGTCGCTCCACCTGGTGTTTGAGAGGAGAAACTGCAGGCGGAGCTGACCCTCTGCAGAAAGGACAACTCCGCAGTGTAAACCGTAACGTGGCCTGCGGTTTGGTAGGCTCAGCTTTTGGGATCTTGGACTCATGTACCCTTTCCCAGCATGTGCAGTCACATTGCCCACTCCCTCGCCACACACACACACACACACAATAGAAATTCAGTGTTAAATAACATACATCGAGATGGGGGTTCTGTGTCCAAAATGTAGCAGAAGGAAACGAAGTCATGGGACTCCTGCCTTCTGTCGCCCAGGGACCCTGACTTTATGGATGGGAAACCCGATCAAAGGGCGAATAGTGAGCAAAATGCCCCAGCTGCCTGTGGTGGCCTTGCCTTCATTTCCTTCTCCCTTTCTCATTCTAGTGATCAGCCAGCAATGAAGAAACCAGCAATACCGAACCAGAAGATAGGGGCTAACGATGACTGTGACTCAAGCGCCCTGACACTAAGCCTTCTCTCCAGAGTCCTGAGACAGTCAAGGAATAGTGGGCACTAGGGACCTGTAGTGAGGTTGTGAGGTCACCGCAGGCATGGCCCTGCCTCTGCCCAGACTCGTCTGTGCGAGTTGAGAAAAGCCGACCTCCCATGAGGGCTCCCAATGGAAGCCCTTCGGCTTCTCCCTCGTCGTCGTGCCCTTTGGCTCTTCTTCCCCCCCACCCCTCACAGAAGGACGTGGGGGGTGGAGGGCTCTCGGCCCTCATCCCATCCTCGAGGCCTCTTTGTCTCCCAAGACCAGCGATGAGTCACTCCCTTGGAAGGAGGGCGACAAGGCCTATCGGCCTCCCCTCTTGTCCAAACCGCAGCCATCCAGGCATCGTGCTTGAACGAGCTCGAGAAGGACGGGGAAAGCTCACCAAACCCCCATAAAAAATAAAAAATAAAAAGAGAGCCGCGGCTGTAAATAAAGCCAAATCCGCCACCCTCTGAGGGGCCGTTTGTCCTCCCCTCCTTGGCCCCGTCCTTCCCGCCGCCCCCTCCCGGCTCCCGGGCCCCGCGGCGCCCCGGCCCCGAGCTCCTCCATTTAATCGGATTTGGGAGAAGGGGAGGATAAATCACGGCAGCAGCTTTACGGTCCCGGAGGAGAGGCGAGCCGCAGCCAGGCACACCCCGGCCGGCGATAAAAACCGCCGCTGAAAGCCCACGGAGCAATTTCCCGGGACCCCGAGCGACGCCATTACAGGAATGTAATTTTGCCCGGATGAGGCCCCGAGTTTAATTATCCTCGCGGAGGAATTTCAATGCGGCCAATCCATCTTGCAGGCGGGCGGCAGAGGGATTTATATGGGCCCGTTATTTCACACCGATCCTCCATCTGCATTTTTATGGCCCTGAGCTCCTGAAAGGGAGGGGAAGGAGTGGGGAGAAGTCGGAGAAGCGGGTGAGAAGGGTGGGGGGACTTCCCGTCTTTCCTAAATCCACGATTCCAGCTCCGTGAGGATTCTCACTGGTTCCCGGGAAATTCCCAAATATCCCTTCAGTTTCAGTTGTTGACTCGGGGTGGGCTGTGGGGCGGGGTGGTTGAAGAAAGGAGCTGGGACCGTTGGGAATCAATCAACAGGTATTTAAAAGTAGCAAGTGGGACCAGGCACGGTGTAAAATGCTGTGAGGGGAGAGGGAAGTCCGGCGGGCGAGGATATCCCCCGGGGCCCTAGACATCCCCGCCCCGCCCCCCGAATTCCTTTCGGTTCTAGGCTTCACGGCCTCCCGGGCAACAAGTACACAGTTCTTAGGGGCCACCAGAGCCAAAAGATGGTAGCTGTTGCTTGCGACAGTTTAGACCCCCTCTTAGATATCGTGGACAATTCCAAAGGGGGATTGGAGAACGGCCCGTGAGGAAGTCAAAGTTGTTATAGCCTGCGGTGTTTAATTCTACCTTACCCCCCCCATTCGGTGCTGGGCTCTGGATTCACACCGACCTGGGTTCCCAAGTCGCTGTGACCTTGGGGAAGCTGTTTAGCCCCTCCGAATCGATTTCTTCCTATGCAGATTTGGAGTAGTAATAGTGCTTACCCTACAGCGAATACTGGGTTAACATATGTGAAGCTTTTAGCAAGGTGCTTGGAACACAGTAAGAGTTCAATAAATGATAGTAATAATAATACCAATTATTGTTATTGTTGTGATTATCATTATAGCTGGCAGCATTGCAGTTCGATTCTGCACTGCTCCCCGGAGACTTGATTACAAGGTCCCTGCAATGGTCTCTCCTGAGACTCAACTATCACATACTGAACTTTTTCACCCTCATAAATCCTGCAAAACAAGTTCTTTGACAAGTGGGTGAATAGAGAGGTCTGTGGGGAAGACTGAGAATTGGGGAGGCAGACTGTTGTGGCCAGGCGTGAAGTCAGAAATTAAATCAGTAGGGGAACAGTGAGACTGCAAAAAGTGACTGAGGTATGTGAGAGAGGGGTGAATTTGAAGACAGCAAAAGAGAGCTATAGCGAAGGGTCTAGGGATCTTTTAAACCCTGGGTTTGGCAAAGGGTCCCTCCACCATATCAGCAAGGGAAAACTAGGATCCAGGAAGGAAAGGGTGTGGAGCCAGACTATCCTTTCCAATCAATCCCTTTCTTTTCCTACCAGACCATGTAACAAGGTTGGCCTGATTGGCCAGTTTTTCTAATGACTGTTAGTGGCACATTCTCACTGGTTAGCAGCTTCCCTGCACAGTGGTGACGAAGAAATGAGATTGATCTTTTCTTTCTTAGGATTGGTTAACAGCCCTCAGGGGGGCCAGGGACTCATTTTAATTGACTGGATAGGCTAGGAGGGAGGTCCAGCACCTCTCATATAGAAATTCTGAGTGTTCTTTTCCACAAAGGTCACCAAGAAAGAATCTTGATTGGCTTATGCATGTTTGCCTTTGGACGGGAAACAATAGCTTAGAGAAGAAAAATCAAAAGAATCATGCAGGCATGCCATAGTCCAATTTGAAACCCCAAACAGAGAGAGGGAGTCACAGAGAGAAACATAACAAGGATAAAAAGGGAGAGAATAGGACACAGAGAAATGCGAAGGAAAAATATTGCCAGGGAGAAGAGGAAGCGTTTGAATAATTTATTTTTCACTCCTGATGGCTTAAGATGAGGCTACTTTATGATGCGTTTTGCTAGATGCACATGTCACCAGCACGTGGCATAGAAAGAACAGCTGTCCTGGAAGCAGGAAACTGGGAGTCTAGTCCCAGCCTTGCTACTAACTACCTGAATAACTTTGCAAGTTACTTCATATCTCAAAACTCCAATTTCCTCACTTGGAAACATCAGGGAGAAAAGCAGGTTATTTTTAAGGTTCTCCCCAGGGTTTACTTTTTAGGATATCCTTTCTTTCTGTTAAACAGGTACCTGTGTAATGTTGGAGTAGTACCCTTTGTGCTGCCAATATGAACTATTCTTTTCCTCTTAAGTGGGTCTTTCTTTCTTTCTTTTCTTTCCTAATCTCTACATCCAATGTGGGGCTCAAACTCATGACCCCAGGAGTAAGAGTCGCCTGTTCTTCTAACTCAGCCTGCCAGGCACCTCAACAAGGACTATTCTTAAGTCCTGAACTCTATTTGTGATTGTCAATTTCAAGCACCAGAGGCTGGTGCCTACTGACTGATGGATTTCCTACTTCTCTTGCCAAATCAGTTTCCCAGGAGAGAAGGACTGTGAGCCATCAGTAAACCTGCCTATTCCTGGAGGAAGAAAATGGTAGATGGAGGGAGGGAAAGAATCATTAGTATCCAGGCTTCTGAGGGAGGGACCAGTGGGAAAGTTGGTGGCAAGATAGCCAAACAAATTTTTGCTGGAGAAGAACCTAGATTCCTTTGACTTTGTATGATAAATTTGTATAGGTCCTACATAGTTAAGTAGTTATGATTAATCATAATTATGATTAAGTATCTGTTGTGAACATAGATTTGATGCTCGCTGTTTGGTATCTCCCAAGCCGAGGAACACACACAGACAACACAGAAAATAAAAGTCATTGTGATATAATGTGGGGTGCCTGGGTGGCTCACTTGTGGGGCATCTGCCTTTGGCTCAGGTCATGATCCAAGGGTCCTGGGATCAAGTCCCTTCTGAGAGGGGAGGCTGCTTCTCCCTCTGCCTCTACCCCTCCTCCCCACTCATACTCTCTCTCAGGTAAAGTCTTAAAAAAACAAAAAGTCATTGGGGGGACGCCTGGGTGGCTCAGTTGGTTAAGTGACTGCCTTCCGCTCAGGTCATGATCTCGGCGGGAGGCCTGCTTCTCCCTCTCTCACTCCCCCTGCTTGTGTTCCCTCTCTGTGTTTCTTTCTGTCAAATAAATAAATAAACTGAGCCACCCAGGCGCCCCAATAAATAAAATATTTAAAAAAAAAAGTCATTGAATATAATGTGAAGAGCTAAGGATACAAACTAGAGACCTGAATCTCTTTTGTAATACTGCTAATTAGGTATATGACTTAGAGGAAAAAATCACTTCGCTTCTCTAGACTTCAGTTTTCTTAGCTGCAAAATGTAGAAAAGCCACTAGATGAGTAATTTAAATATAAATAGTATAGCTTTCTCCTTTCTGGTTTACCCTTGTCTCCTGTGACTTGAAGTATTCAATCAACATTTATTGAGTATCTACTATATGCAAGGTATTGTGCTTCATATTGCGAGTGGAAATAAAGAAAAGGGGGAAAGCATAATCCCTTGTCTTCATAAGTACATAATCAGTGAGAATGACATTTGCGTATGTAGCTATAATATACAGCAAGATTAAATAGGTTATTTGGGTAATAGGAGTTGAGGAAGCTGTATGAATTCCAGCTAGAATGATCAAGGGGACACCATGAATAAAGTAGGCTTTTTCGGTGGCACCTGGGTGGCTCAGTTGATTGGACGACTGCCTTCGGCTCAGGTCATGATCCAGGAGACCTGGGATCGAGCCACACATCGGGCTCCCTGCTCCGCTGGAAGCCTGCTTCTCCCTCTCTCGCTCCCCTTGCTTGTGTTCCCTCTCTAGCTGTGTTTCTCTCTGTCAAATAAATACAATCTTAAAAAAAAAAAAAAAAAGTAGGCTTTTTCGGGCACCTGGGTGGCTCAGTGGGTTAAAGCCTCTGCCTTCGGCTCAGGTCATGATATCAGCATCCTGGGATGGAGGCCCATGTCAGACTCTCTGCTCAGCAGGGAGCCTGCTTCCTCATCTCTCTCTGCCTGCCTCTCTGCCTGCTTGTGATCTCTCTCTCTGTGTCAAATAAATAAAATCTTAAAAAAAAAAAAAAAGTAGGGTCTTTTTTTTCTTTTAAAAAAGTATGGGCCACCTGGGTGGCTGTGTCAGTTGGGCGTCTGCCTTCTGCTCAGGTCATGATCCCTGCATCCTGGGGTGGAGCCCTGCATCAGGCTCCCTGCTTGGTGGAGAACCTGCTTCTCTGTCTCCCTCTGCCTGCTGCTCTGTCTACTTGTGTTCTCTCTGTATCTCTCTGTCAGATGGATAAATAAAAACCTTTTTTTTAAAGGAAGAAAAAAGGATGAAATAGGGGTGCCTGGGTGGCTCAGTCGGTTGAGCATCTGCCTTCGGCTGAGGTTATGATCCCAGGGTCCTGGGATCAAGCTCCATGTTAGGCTCCCTGTTTAGCTGGGGAGGTTGCTCCTCCTCCTTCCTTTCCCTCTGCCCCTGCTTGTGTATCTCTCTCTCTCTCTCTCCCACTGTCAAATAAATAAAATATATAAAAAGATTAAGAAAAAAGTATTAAGGGGCGCTGGGTGGCTCAATTGGTTAAGCGTCTGCCTTCGGCTCAGGTTGTGATCCTGGAGTCCCGGATCGAGCCCCTCATCAGGTTGCCTGCTCGGTGGGAAGCCTGCTTCTCCCTCTCTCACTCCCCCTGCCTGTGTTCCCTCTCTAGCTGTGTTTCTCTCTGCCAAATAAAATCTTTTTTAAAAAAAGTATTAAATATTTGAGCCATGTGGAAGAACGCAAGTAACATGTATTATTTACTCAACAGTTATTTACTGTTACCTTACTATGTTCCAGGCACTGTTCTAGGTGCCTGAAACACAGAGGTGGACAAAACAAGACAAAAATCCTTGCTTTCCATGAGATGTCTGGCTGGCTCATTTGGTAGAGCATGTGACTCTTGATCTTGGGATTATGAATTTAAGCCCCACAATGGGAATGGTTTACTTAAAAAAAAAAAAAGAAAAATATTACCAATGCCACTGAGGGGCCCCACATGCTTCTCTCTCTCTCTTTTTTAAGATTTTATTTATTTATTTGACACAGAGAGAGAGAGAGAGATCACAAATAGGCAGAGAGGCAGGCAGAGAAAGAGGGGGAAGCAGGCTCCCTGCTGAGCAGAGAGCAGGATGTGGGACTCGATCCCAGGACCCCGAAATCATGATCTGAGCTGAAGGCAAAGGCTTAACCCTCTGAGCCTCCCAGGCGCCCCACATGCTTCTCTCTTATAGCAGCCTCTGAATTTTATGTTTATCATTTCAAGATTTTTCTTCCTAATTTTGTCATATATTATTTATTTTGACTCCCTTCTTTTTTCTTTTATTTTTACCATGCTAAGAAAGATGTAATATTATTTGTAGACACCCTTTGCTTCCTCTTTTCATTCAACATTATCTTCCTAAAATTCATCCATGCTGATGTAAGATAGATGTAGTTTATTCATTTTCATTATGTAATAATCCACCGATTTGTTGATTAATTCCCCTGTTGATGAGTATTTAGGTTTGTTTCTAGCTTTTTGCTATTACAAACAATACTGTTCAGCACATTTTTGTATACATGGGCAAGAGTTTGTGCATAAAAGGAATTGTTAGATTGTAGGATATGAACTTTTCTAGATAACGTCCATTTGTTTTCCAATATTTATGCCCACCAAAGTATGTAAGAGTTTTGGTTGCTCACCAACTTTGGTATTGAGCTAATCTGTTGGATATAAAATTGTATTTCATGGTGGTTTAAGTTTATGCTTGCCTGATTACTAATGAAGTTGGGCATCTTTTCATATATTTATTGGCCACTCATGTTTCTTCTTCTGTGAAATGTCTATTCATGTATGTCTTTTGCCCAATTCCTATTGGGTTACTTGTCATCTCCCTATTGATTTTTAGGAACTAACAAATATATATGGCCTACTTCTGATCCTTTGTTAGTGCCAGCTATTTACTTCCAGTTTGTAGAGGGGTTGGCATTTTAGTAAAGGCTTAAAGGATGGATGATTTCAGTTCCAGTTCAGAGTCCTCATTTAGTTGGATTAATTAATTCTTAATTCATTCATCAAATATTTATTGAATGTCTAGCCAGACATCATGCTAGACCCTGGGAATACAAATATATCTCACATTTACTCATCCCTTACCACTTCCAAAATCTAGTTGGGTCCAAGCCACTGACATCGCTTGCTGGATCCCTACAAGAGCTTCCCAGCTGGTCTCCCTGATTCCAATCTGTTTTTGCCCCAGCCTACTCTCCACACAGTAAGTAGTTAAAGTGATCTTTTAAAATATAGATTAGACAATGCAACTTAAAACCTCCCAATAGTTTCCCAGTGTTCATAGAAAAAAATTCTAGGGTTCAGCTGATTGTCAGACACACCATCATGTTCCCACTCAGGCTGTTGGCTATTTCCAATGCCCAGAACATTCTTCTCACAGATCATACTCACTCTCATTTCATTTTTTAGGTCTCATTTCAAATAGCACCTCCTTAGAGAGGCCTTTCCTGGCCACCCCATCTAAATAGTCACTACCTTCCCTTCTTTGACTCCTTTCTTTCTCTTCTTTTTTCATGATTTTATTTTTATTTTTTAATTTTTATTTTTATTTTATTGCTCTTTTTCCCACTAGAAGATAAGCCCCACTGAGCCAGGGACTTTGATCACCACTGTAACTCAGCATTTGGAACAGTGTCCTACATATAGTAGGCTCTCAGCAGAAATTTCACAAATGGTTGAACAGTGAATAATATAGAGTCCTTGCCCTTAAAAAGTTTATATTCTAACAGGAAATACAGAGAATTAAAAGGTAAATAATTTCAACACAGTGCAATAGTATTTTAAGAGGGGTGAACACTGCATGCTATGAAAACACATAGGAAGTACATACACCCCAGGCCTGAGCACTGTAATCAAGGAAGGCTTCCGGGAGGTAGTAACATTTAAGGCCCACATGGAGGACCTGCACTGGGAGGGAAGAGAAGGATGTTCCATAGAGAAGGAGCGGTAAATACAATGGCTTTGAAGTGAGGGATTACATGGTCTCTTCCACAAAGGGCAAGTCATTCAGTGTAGCCACAATGTTGCCAAGGGTGCGGAGAGGTGAGACTGGTTATCAATGGCTTGGTCCTGAAGAATCTAGAGCATCAGACGTGCAATAGGAGGCATTTGGATTTTATCCAGAAAGCAGCAAATAGTCATTTAAACAGAAGAGTGAGGAAACTCTAGCACTTTATTATTTTATTATTTATTTTTAAAAAGATTTTATTTATTTGAGAAAAAGAGAGAGCACGTGTGAGATGGAGGGAAAAGAAATGAGAATCTGAAGCCAGCTCTGTGCTGAGTACAGAGCCCAGTGTGGGGGGCCCCATCTCCCGTCACAAGATCACGACCTGAGCTGAAACCAAGAGTTGGCTACTTAACCGACTGATCCACCCAGATGCCTCCATTTATTTTTATATTGTAGTAATCTCTACACCCAATGTGAGGCCCAAACTCATGACCCTGAGCTCAAAAGTTGAACATTCTACTGACTGAACCAGCCAGGCACCCTGAAGCTCTTGCATTTAAGATTTGCTCTTTAGAAAGTTCATTCTAGCTGTAGTGTGGAGAATGGATGAGAAGGGGAGGACTGAGGGCATGGTGTGCAATAGGAGGCTGTTGTCAAAATCCAGATGGGAGCTCAATAGGTAGAGCATGTGGCTCTTGATCTCGGGGTTCTGAGTTCGAGCCCCACATTGGACGTAGAGATTACTTAAAAATGAAATCTTAAAAAAAAAATCTGAGTGAGAGATGGTTGTTGCCTGAGCTCTGAGATGATAGTGGGAGATAGTAGAGATAGTAGAGAAATGGGCAGAGTTCAAGAAATTTAGAAGGAAGCACTGATAATCTTGAGGGATTGTTGTGGGAGACGAAGGAGATGGGAAAATGAAGACGGCAGTCGGCTTTCTGGCCTGGGTCACTGAATGGTGCCATTCTCTGGCTCTCTCCCAAGCCTAGTCTTCTTCCATCTCCACATTATAGGAACCACCCCGAAAGGCTCTCCAACCTAGGAGCCCTGCCCTCTAGGCTGCCATTCCTCTCAACCTGGCCCAGTACCCAATGACCTTGCATGAATCTAACCTCTCTGGGCTCTACTCCCTTCATTTTCAACACAGTAAGTGAAACTGAAGGGGCACTTGGCTGGCTCAATGGGTAGAGCATGCAACTCTTGAGCTCTGGGTCATGAGTTCAAGCCCCATGCTGAGGGTAGAGCTTAATTAAAAAAATAAAAATGAAACTGAAACCACCACCTCGATAACCCTGGTTCTGTCTTATTTTTCCAACCCTGACTGAGTCACTAGGCCCATATTGTGTATTAGATTGGAAGCTCATCTAAGAACAAGGATCTTCCCCAATATTTCTCTGCAGAGGGTGAGACAGGGTTGTGGCCCATAAGAGCCTCTGATGAGTGCCATAGGCCGTTGGAAGACTCCTAGACATAAGGGCAAAGAATGGTGGGACAGACAGTAAAATGACTTACAGGCCTGCACTTTGAGTTAGTTACATTGTCTTCAGGCTGGGACTAGTGAAAGTCTTAGAAGCTGTGAAAGGACAGGGAAGAGGAAGTCAGCACTTCCTTTTGTAGCCAGCTGAAAAAGTTTTAGGTAAAAAGTGGATTTGGGAAGCTGTGAGAATGAAGAAGGGCAAGTGGCTTGGTGGGCAAGCTTAGGGGTTTTTCGGGCATAAAGGACTGAATGGAAAGGGCAGGAGGAAGAGAGTCAGCGTCATAGTGAGGTGAATAGGTTTACCCTTAATATTTGTGCAGCCCAAGGCAAGATAAAAAAATATCGGCCTACATACCAAATGTATAAATATGTAAATGTTATAACTCAAATGAAACATACTGTTAAATAAAACGTATTTTACGCTTTTGACAACTATGTTGATACCAATGGCAAGATTTATAATTAGAATTTTGGGGCTCTTCAAGCCCCTAGTCTGACATCTGGGGTTCTGTTTCCATTCTGGGCTCTGTCCTACTACTTGAGGGGCCTCACACAAAAGCATGTGCTCCAAGCAGCCACACATCTAAACTCCATCCACATTTCAGGCGAACAGGGTTAGCGGGGTTCCCCCAGCAGCTCCTTCTGTGCTTTTAGGAGATTGGACTCAGGATGAGGGTCTGGAGGGGGGCTCAGGGCCGCTTGGCAAGGGGTTCGGTAACTGGAGGATGGTTTAGAATGGGGGAGGCATGAGCTCTGGTTAGGCCTATTCCCTTGTCCTTAAGTTATTCTCACTCTGGAGGAGGACACCGTCTAAAATAAGCATCCAGGATAGAGGTCCATTATGCCAGGTCCAAGGACATGGACTCTGAAATCACATAGACTGGGCTCAAATCCCTACTGTGATATTAACTCTTCTTTGAATCTGGGCAAACTCTCTGAGCCTCAGTTTCCTTACTTATAAAATGGAGATAATGGTATCTCCCTCATGGGATTATTGGGAGAATAAATAAGCTAATACGTACAAAGCATCTGGTATTTAATAACAACCATTCATTCCATGTTTTCCTTCCAGACCCCACCATGCTTTCTTCAAAGCAACCATGGAGGTTGGGGAATAAATATGAAGTTTTTCTCAGGCAAAGCTGTCTGGGAGGAGTGGGTCTGGGAAAAAGGAGTTTTATGAAGGAGAGAGTCATAATCTAGGCAGTAGCAATCCCGTCACAGGCTGGGACCCTGTGGGAGAAGGAGGAAGAGTAAGTTGTCTTGTATGTAGATAAATGAGAAATCGTGATGGCATAATTGCTTTTACAATCTGTTTGTTTTGCTGACTGTGGCAGCTGTTTACTTGGTTTTCAGGTTAAGATGGGAAGGAGGTGTGAATAATCGAAAAGAATAGAAAATCCGGGAAAAAAGGGGGGGGCGCCTGGGTGGCTCAGAGAGTTGAGCCTCTGCCTTGGGCTCTGGTCATGATCTCAGGGTCCTGGGATCGAGCCCCACATGGGGCTCTCTGCTCAGCAGGGAGCCTGCTTACCCCCTCTCTCTGCCTGCCTATTTGTGATCTCTCTGTCTGTCAAATACATAAATAAAATCTTAAAAAAAAAAAATCTGACATCATTTTTTTGGTGACCAGGAACACAATCAGAGAAACACAGGGTTGTAAACACACATAAATTCTGTCTTTCAAATACAGAGACTGACCTCCTTGTTAAGCTGATCTTGTGTTATTCCTGAGCATGGTATGGAATTCTTACCACATGCTCTCACTCTAACTGTTTTTGCAGCTGTAATGCCCTTTTCCTCAGCCATTATAAATTCTATTCTTTATTTCAGATCCACTCCTTCCTTCCTTCCTTCTTTTTTTTTTTTTTTAAGATTTTATTTATTTGACAGAGAGAAACACAGCCAGAGAGGGAACACAAGCAGGGGGAGTGAAAAAGGGAGAAGCAGGCTTCCTGCTGAGCAGAAAGCCCGATGTGGGACTTGATCCTGGGACTCCAGGATCATGACCTGAGCCGAAGGCAGTCGCTTAACCAACTGAGCCACCCAGGCGCCCCCCCCCCTTTTTTTTTTTTGAGGAGGCTCCACACCCAGCATGGAACCCAGCGTAGGGCTTGAACTCTCGATCCAGAGATCAAGATCGGATGCTTAACGACTGAGCCACCCAGGTACCCCTCCACTCCTTTCATATTAAGTATCCCTCCCCACCACCCTCCCCACCCGCCCTTGAGCTCTTCCTAATCTGTATCACCTAGAACTTATTCACAGTCTTAATGTGTTTACTGTCTAATATTGTTCTTTTACTTTTTCCTGGGTACAAGTCTTATCTCCTCATTTAGTTTAAGCTTATTAAGGGAAGGAACTGTTTCTACTTCTCTAACATTTCCCATTTGTCTGTATCTGTGCATTCATTCAATATCATTTATTGTGTTCCCATGTGCCTAAACTGTGTTAGGTGCTGGCGGTATAAACATTTTTTCTTTATATATATGTATATATTATATACACACATATATACATATAGATGTATATCACACATAATGGGCTCTCATTATAGGTTTGCTGGATTGAAGGACCATGCTTCTTTCCAACTAGGCATTCAACAAGGGTACAAGCGAATGAAATAACTGTATAGTGATCCCCGATACAGCTGTTTCAGGTGTACCCTCTTATATGGACCTGGTTCTGTCTGACTTAAAGGTGTAAGACTGGTTTGAGGGGAGCAGTGGTCTTTGGAGTAATCAAAATACATAGTCTTGGGCGCCTGGGTGGCTCAGTTGGTTAAGCAACTGCCTTTGGCTCAGGTCGTGATCCTGGAGTCCCAGAACCAAGTCCTGCATCAGGCTCCCACCTCTACAGGGAGTCTGCTTCTCCCTCTGACCTTCCCTCCCTCATGCTCACTCTGTCAAATAAATAAATAAAATCTTAAAAAAACCAAACAAACAATAAGGCAGTGTTCACGGCTTCCCCGAAGGCCTAGTAATTAAATCACAAAGCATTTTACAAGCACCGGTGAATACCTTTTACCAGTTTGCCTCATTCAGGTTGGTGAGTTATGAGAACTGTGTCCATCATCATAATGAAAACAGCTATTACTGAATACTTATTATGTGCTAGGTGCAGTGCTGGTTTCTTTATATGAATTATCTAAATCCTAACAACAACAACAACTCTATGAAGTACGTATGATTATTATCTCTATTTTACACAAGAGGAAATTGAGGCACAATTGCTGAGCAGGACTTGAATCCTTCCAGGACTTGAATGCAGGAAGTCTGATTTTATACCGTGCTGTGTCCATAGTGAATTGGGAGTGTGGAGCCTCCCAGGCACCCCAAGAACTGAGCTCTTGTGCCAGCCCTACCACTTACTTGCTGTCTGACCTACAGAAATCATTTCATCTCTTTGATCATTGGTTCCTTTTGATTACACAGCTCAACAGCAACCACACAGGTCTTAAAGCCTATCCTTTTGTCAAGTCCTATGCTCTTTCTACCACCCTCCACTGCCTAGATCTTGTGGTGATCCCTTAAATTGCTAGGCACCTGGGTGGCTCAGTCGGTTAAGCATCTGCCTTCTGCTCAGGTCATGATCCCAGGGTTCTGGAATTGAGCCCCTCATCAGGTTCCCTGCTCAGTAGGGAGCCTGCCTCTCCCTCTCCTTCTGCCTGCCACTGCCCCTGGTTGTACTCTCTGTCTCTCTCTCTCACTGTCAAATAAATAAATAAAATCTTAAAAAAAAAGATTTAACCCCCCCCCCCCCCGTTTTCCAGTATCCAGGATGCTTGCTATCAAGGAAACGTTCAGAGAGCATATAGCTACAACTAAGCAGTGATGGAAGGGCAGGTGGTCAGTCCAGTTCACTTCTGAGTGTAGAGCTTAACCAGGTAACAGGAAAGAGCAGGCAAAAGTCGACTTCTCTTGGGAGCCTGCAAAGGATGATAATTATCTGAACAAGTGTGCATGGCTGGCTGGCATCAGTCAGTTTTCTAAATTGACAGACTGAAATAAAAATGGATTTGCTGTACCCCTCATGTTATTATTTGGCTCAGTTTTTTCTCCCTTGCTTGGGTACCAAGAGTAGCGGTAGGTCCTATTCACTAGGGCAGCCTCTGGTTGGGGTACTTGCTAGTGTCCTTTCCTAGGGCTTCTTTAACACCAGCCAACGTGGCAGGATGACTTTTACGTTTCTGCCCTCACCACCTTCCTTAGCTTCCAATCTCATCTTCCCCCCCCCAAGATTTTATTTATTTATTTGACAGGGAAGGAGAGATCACAAGTAGGCAGAAAAGGCAGGCAGAGAGAGAAGGGGTAGCAGGCTCCCCGCTGAGCAGAGAGCTTGATCTGAGGACCCTGAGATCATGACCTGAGCAGAAGGCAGAGGCTTAACCCACTGAGCCACCCAGGTGCTTCCTTCCAATCTCATCTTGTCATTTTCCAGAATAACAAGATTCATGGTCCCAACCTTCTTCATCTCTGCCTAAAATTTTACAGATACCAGGGACAAAAACCTAGTAAAGAATGATGTCTCTCTCTCTCTTTCTCACACACACACACACACACACACACTGGCAGGCAAACATGATCTCTCCTGACCTTACCATGCCCCCAAAGATCAAATCAAGATGACTCCCAAAACAAAAAAGAACAAAACCCAAACAAAACCATACAAAAATGGGGGGGTTCACTCTGCTTCTAGAAGATGAGTCCACCCTTTTGGGGGATCTGCCGGAAGTTACTAAAGGACTGAATTTTTGAAGCAGCTTCTTCTATGTCAGGCTGCCCCTGAAGGTCCTACTTCGTGTGTAGGTTATTTGTTTGTAAAGGTGTTTTCCATAAGCAGAGAGTAGCTTTGATAATAGGTTAGAATTCTAAGTGTGTGTGTGTGGGAGAGACACTTGAGGGGAAAGGAAAAAGTTCTTTTCTGACAGCTAGGGGAAGGGATTCAGAATGAAGTTTTGGTCTCCGCCTTTCTGGGAACCCCAATCTCGGAGCAGACTCTGGGTGAGATGGGGTGAATCAGAGGGGGGAAACTGGGAACAGTTAAACTCCGTTTACAAACAACTGCAAATGAATTCACGCCGAGACACCCATCAGCTTCAAAGGAGAATAGACCAGAGAAAGGAGTCGAGGGCACAAGGGCAGAATTCAGAGAAAATTTGGGAAAGCCGGGAGGAAACGTGTGCGGAGATGTTGCCTGGGAACGGTAGCTGTAAGCAAGGACGCCCAGCCGCCCTCTCCGGGTCTGTTCCGCGCGGCGCTAACCCAAGCAGCCCGCGAGGTGCGGTCTTGGCGGGGCCGACTCTCTGGATCCTTCCACCATCTGACCCCGCCGGCTCTCGCCTCCTTTCTCGCCATCCCCGGACCCCTTCCTCCACACCCGCTCCTCCTGGCTCCCTCTCGATAATCTTCTGACATCTCTTCAAATCCAATTATCGAATTAATTGACGCGCTAACCGAGAGGCAAACAGAATGGGGCGGCAAACACTGGGCGGTTCAGATTTATCCTCCGGCCTCCACAGGCCCCGGCCGGGCGAGATTTACTGGGCCTCGAACACGGCGACAGTTCAAACCTTTGATTAATCATGTTTTTCTCCCGGCCCCATAATTTAGTTGCTCTTTTTCCCTCCCTGCCTTTTTTTATCAGTGGAAACAGAGACGGAGTCCTCATCAGCTTCAATTACAAATATTAAGCCCCCGGACAGCACTTTGACAGAGAGGCGGCCAGCCTCCCCTCCGTCCCGCCCCCCTAAATCATCCCCGAATTAACATCACAATCGGCGGCTGGCGCGCGTTCAGATTTAAATGGTGGCATATTGTTCGCGGACGGTCTAGTTCAGACCAGCGGGTTCGCAGCTCCCCGCGGCAGCCCCCGCCGCTCCCCCGCCGCCTCCCTCGGGTCTCTCCGGAGGCTGTGACTCAGAAGCCGCGGGAGGCTTCGGCGCCTCATCTCCGGCAGGGGAGGCTGCAGGCGGGGGTGCGCCGGGGTGGGGGCAAAAGGGCTGTTGAGAGGGGTAGAGTGTGGAGGGCGGGTCGCGCGGAGCGAGGGGAACTGCTGAAGCCGGGTGGCGGGAGAACGGGGTTTATGCAGATGGGTGCAAATGAAGGTGCAGAAACCGCGCGTTTGGGAATGTAGCTACACAGCCCTTTGGGGGTGGGTTGTGGCCGCCTTGACCCCTCACCGGGTCTGCGGGTCCCGCCTTGGGTCATGGTGAGTGGCTAGGAGGTAGGGCATTCTCTTGCTCTTTGGATCTTGCTGGGTGAAGGAAAAACGTGTGGCAAGATTTCTCTGTTTGCCGAGCGTATTAGGTAAAATTTGTCCTAAACCACAGCCGGATGTCTTAAAGATAGGTCTCAGAAAGGACTTACTTAGTGGGAGACCGATCGTGAGGTTGAACTACCCCTTAGGGATTTTTTGGATTAGAACACCCTGGAAATGGCCAGATTTCTCTGAAGGCGTTTTTTGGGGAAAGATACAACTATTTGGCTCTGTCCCACTCAAGCGGAGGAGAAAAGGGAGAGTCATTGCCACGACCCCATTAATGCTTTAGGAATAAAGAAGATCAGGAAGAAAAACGTCAATCCAGGAGCCTAGGTTTCCAGATATTTTCATATCCACCTGTCTCCACAGTCTTGTCCGCATCAATCTCTAGGACTCCATTCCTGCCTAGCAACATCACAACCAATCAAGATGCAATTAAGCCTGGCAGTTTGGCTCATCCTTAACTGGGATTGGCTGCTCACAGTGTGCGCATCCAAAGTTTTCATTGGCTGACGGCCACCTGTGTGGAAATGAGAATTACCCCGGACTTTCAGCCCCTCTCCGCAGTGTGGACCTGTGGCTTACTGCGCTGAAAACTGCAAGCTCTGAGCAGGAACTCTTGAGCTCGTTTCTTGCCCCCTTTGCCTTCTTTCCCAGAAAGAGACCTCCCAAACTTTTCCCTTTTCCCTCGGCACCTCTGCCTGAGGCCTAGTCTGAAAGAAATCCGACCAGATAACACAGGAATAATGCGGATTTGTATGTTGTTTGTATGTCTTTGCATTCTCTGGGTTCAATGTCATCATTTTGCCCCTTCCGTCCAAAGCCGCCACAGTTCCTCCCTCTTTCTCTCCTCTTTGTCCATCTCAGGGTCGACTTCTCCTATTGGAATTCCTCAGTCCCTGCCCACTCTTGCCCCAAACCCTCCCTTAAGGGCTCAGCTCCACTAATTCCCGATTGCCCTCTCCTCCCACTCAGGATGCAGGCATCTCGCAAAACAGTCTAAAGAACGGTTTAGGAGGGAGTTAGGAAAAGGACCTCCCCCCCCAACACACACACACACACACACACACACACACACACACACACACACACACACACCTCCATCCTCGCTCCCCATCCATTTTCTCCGAGGGAGCCGAGTTTGACAGCGAATTCATTCCGAGCGGGGAGGGTGATTTATTCTTCAAATATACCGACAAGTGCGGGCATGATGGAGCCCATTAAAATGTTGGGAGATTGTTTTTATGATTGAAGTCTGTATTACTCCAACCATAA
>PITA01009127.1:0-71311 GCA_004023965.1 Spilogale gracilis | reverse complement strand
CTTCCCAGATTTTTAATGAGAAAAAATATATGTACAAAAATAAAGGTAAATGTGATGAAGGGATGGAATATGACTGTCAAGGGGAGTATTAAAAAAGATTTTTAAAAAGGAATTGAAAGGATAAGTAGTTGACAAAAGAAAAAAAAAGAATGTGATCAGGCTGGAGACTAGAACAAATCCATATGCTAGATTTAGGGTACATTTTGGTTTGTAAGAAGAAAATGTATCCCAAAATTTTAAAGAAATGAAAAATTCCATGTATACAAAAAATAAGGTCAAATACAATGAAGGGATAGAATATGACTATAGAAGTGAAAATTATAAAAGATTTTTAAAAAGGTATTGATAAGATAAAATAGTTATAAATATGTTAAAATAGGAAAGAAGAAAAATAAAATAGAAAAAGAAATAACAAAAATTTAACTTTGAAAGATTAAAGAATCATGGGGGGAAATCCATGCATTCTATGTACTGTATTCCCCTAGGATTGGTGTTTTGCAGGTCTCACGGATCAGTAAACTTGATCTTGGCTGGATTTTCTTGCTGATCTTCTGGGGGAGGGGCCTCTTGCAGTGATTCTCACATGTTTTTGCCTGAGGTGGAATTGCACTGCCCTTGCAACAGTCCAGGCTAAGTAGTCTGCTTGGGTTTGCTGTCAGTAGCTTTTGTTCCCTGAAAGCTTTCCATACATATTTGGAGGAGAATGAAGATGGCAGCCTCCCAGTCTCTTACCCAGAGGAACTGAGGGCTTGGGGCCCCACTCCCCAGTGCGCCCTGGGAGAAAAGCTGTCAATCACACCTGTCTCCCTGGTCTCTGGCTGTGCTCTGTGCTCACCTAGCCTGTGACCAAACATTTCTATCTCTGGTGCTTAGCCCCGTTTAGAGTCTCCAAATCCAGAAAATTCCTACAGCACTCACTCTCGTGGCACTCCTCCCAGTGAGAAAGCAGGAGTCTCCTCAGATATGGCACTTGTGGGATCCCTGCTTGATGAGCAGTGGCCCAACTGTGCCTCAGATCAGGGTTTAAGGTAACCCTGAGCTGAGAGCCCACTCCTTGGCTCTATTTCTTCCCAGCTCTGATACCTGGGAGCTCTGTTGCCCTCAGGCACCCCCAGTCTTTCTGTGACCCCAAGGGTCCTGAGACCACACTATCCAAGTGAGGGCTCCATCCTCTGCTTAGCCTTCTCTTCCCTGCTCTGATACCTGGGAGCTCTGTTGCCCTCAGGCACCCCCAGTCTTTCTGTGACCCCAAGGGTCCTGAGACCACACTATCCAAGTGAGGGCTTCATGCTCTGCTTAGCCTCTGGAGCAAGGTCTGTCAGTGAAGCCACCTTCTAAAAGTTCTGATTTTGTGCTCTGCTGCTGTACTGCTGGCCAGGAGCTGGTCCCTCCCCTCCACGGTCTGTCTTCTCAAATGCTGCCTCCGATTCACTTCTCCTCATGTCCTACCTTCCAGAATGTGGTCTCTTTTCTGTTCATAGAATTGCTGCTCTTCTTTTCTTCAGTCTCCTGTTGATTGTTCAGACTGGTTTGATAACTATCTAGCTGAACTCTTGGGACCAGATGGAATTTAGGTCTCCTACTCCTTTGCCATCTTGCCCCCTCCCATAACAGCTGGTTTTATGAAAAGATAATCTTTACAATTGTTACATTAAAAATATTTTTATTTATTTGAGAGAGAGAGAACACAAGTAGGGGTATGAAACCTTTTAAAGTTTTTTGTTCCTTATTTTTGCTGTAATATTTTTTCCTTCCTCTGTTAACTTTGGGCTTTTTCTTCTCTTTCTAGTTCCTAATGGTTGAGAGTTAGGTTGTTTATTTCAGCTATGTCTTGTTTATTAATGTAGGCATTTGCTATGAACTTTCCTTTTAGAACTGCTTTGCTGCATCTCATACGGTAGTGTTTTGTGTTTCCATTTTCATTTGTCCCAAGGTATTTTTATTTTCTTCTTTGATCCATTGATTGTTCAGGAGAGTGTTACTTAATCTGCATGCATTCATGAATTTTCCAATTTCCCTCCTTTATTGATGTTTAGTTTCATACTTTATGGGAAGAGATGATACTTGGTCTATCCTAGAAAGTGTTCCATGTGCATTTGAGAAGAATGTGTATTCTGGTGTTGTCAGATAGTCTCTATAGGTCTGTTAGGTCCATTAGGTTTATAGTGTTATTCAAATCTGCCGTTTCCTTATTGATTTTCTGTCTGGGTGACCTATCCCTTGAGAGTGGGTACCAAATTCACCAACTAGTATTGTATTGCCATTCATTTCTCCATTTAGCTTTACTACCTTTGCTTTATATAGAGAGAGTGTTCTTATATAAACATATATGTTCTGATGTTGGGTGCAAATATTTACAATTGTTACATTTTCTAGATAGTTTAACCCCTTTATCATTGTATAATGACCTTCTTTGCCTCTTTTTGCCATTTTAACTTAATACTTATTTTGTCTGATAGAAGTATAGCTACTCTTGGATTTTGTTCTGTTTGATTACCATTTACTTGAAATGTCTTTTTCCATCTCTTCACTCAGTCTGTGTGTGTCTTTTAGGCAGCATATCATTGGATTGTGTGTTTTTTTGGGTGCATTCAGCCATTTTGTGTGTTTTAAGGACCTGAGTCAAGCAGATCTGCATCTCACTAAGCTCCCTGGTCCTGGCCAGATAAAGCCACTGGCTGGGACGTCTTGGGCATTGTAACTAAGAACTCAGTTTTCCAAGATCTGACTGTTGTTTGTTGCAAGCCCCTCCCCACTTCTCCGTCATAATCAGATTCCCAGTAGTCAAGTCCTGCAGATTCTCCTGCAACTCCTGTGGGGCAAAACTGGAATGGGGACTGCTAAAAAGTGACCCACAACACTGGAGGGGCTGGATGTCCACACTGGGTTCTCTTTCTCTTTCCTGGAGAAACTGTAGGCTCAGGGAAGACCTTGGCATTGCACCATATCAGCCTGGAGGAGGGGCAATGTGGTCAGCATGTAGCTGCTTCTCTTATTGGTCTAATGTGGTCTTTTTTGGTCTCCATGGTACAGGGGGTGCTGCAGCATTACTCCTGCATTCTAAATTTCTCTCAATGGTCCTACCCATGAATAGTTGTTAGTTTCTATCTTGTGAGGAACAGCAGTCAGAACTTATGTCTCCATCTTGGTGATGTTACTACTTACATTGGATTCTTTATAAAGTACCTCAGAAATTCTCTTCTATAACTTTCTTTACTTGTCTTCTCCCAAGAAACCTAAAAACACCTTAAGATATTCACCACATTTTCCTTGTACCCCAAAGAGAGAAGGTAAGTATACTCACTGCACTAGTAGTAAGAAATGAAAAGAGGAAGAGTAGGCAAGCAGGATGGTGGGGGGAAAGAGGAAGGGAGGGAGAGATTAAAAGAGGAAGAAAGGAAGAAAATAATTGTATGCCAGAAACATCAGGAATTGTGATCATCTGAAGCACTTGGAATAGCAAAGGCAGAATACCTCAGGCAGGAAAAAATTCTATAGATCTGTCTTCAGTTCAGTTTATGCTCAGACCAGGTAGGAAGTGGTACTTAAATGTTCACACTTCTTTATCTTGACCAGGGTGTTTGGTAGTTTTGGTGCATTCAGCCATTTTGTGTGTTTTAAGGACCTGGGTCAAGCAGATCTGCATCTCACTAAGCTCCCTGGTCCTGGCCAGATAAAGCTACTGGCTGGGACTTCTTGGGCATTGTAACTAAGAACTCAGTTTTCCAAGATCTGACTGTTTGTTTGTTGCAAGCCCCTCCCTACTTCTCCATCATAATCAGATTCCCAGTAGTCAAGTCCTGCAGATTCTTGACTACCTAGCTCTGAATGTTCATGGCCCATTCCAAACCCAAAGACGGGCTTATAATTCTTTCCTTTGCCCCTGCCACTCTCCCTGCCCCAAGGATTTATTGGGCCATGATGCTTGGAGCTCAGAGAGGCATAGCAAAGAAAAATTACAAGCTGAGTCAGTAGAGCGAGTTTTTTTTCTTACTGGAATGTCTCTTTGCATTTCATCTCTTGAGATTTTTCATAGAAATTCCTCTCCCAGGGGCTGCTGTGAAGTATTCCACAGACTTTTTAGCCAACGATCGAAAAGAAAACTCTTTCAATGGCCTTTTGTCTTCAGTTTCCATGAAGTATTCCTAGTTTAGGCCCTGGTAGGGTTAGAATTTCCTTCCTAGGAACATCAGATCATGGAAAGATGAAACTAAGAAATGGTTGAAATTCTGGCCTCCCCAAAGTCACTCTGACTGCCTGTTTCTCTATTGGCTAAGACAACATGTAAGGTCTTTAGGAATCAATTTGCTTAAGAGAACATACATCTGAAAGAGGACAGTGTTTGATAGACATGGTAATGGGAGCACTCTCATCTCCCTAACTGCCAGAGGCAAGATAACATAGTTCAAGGGCAGGTTCTGCTATTTCTAGAAAAAGAGTTACCACAACAGGCATGCTTAGAAACTATTTTTCCCCAGATAGATGTTTTTTTCCTACAAGTAGTAGACTAGACTAGTTAAGGAAGATAATCAAAACAGCATATGTGTCATGGGCTATATTTCATATTTCTTCAACAAAGTGTGTCAGTGGCATTTTCCAAGTTCTTCTGCAAGATTTCTAATTAGGTGGCTTGGTACTCTGAAAAGGTAGCATAGAAACAAGATGGAAAGGTCTCTCTGAAGGGTGAAGTGATTTCTCAGGAGTATATGGGAGTAATAAAACATTCTTTAAAGATACCATTCTGATTTCTCTTATTTTATGAGAAAAAAATACAACAGAATTTCAGAAGACCCACCTGAAAATATTCCATGTGCATAAATTTATTTTAAATTTTATTGCATCACATTATACAAGCATTAAACATGGCTTCATGTTGATGACTATTTAAATGTGAAAATTTATCATTCATGTCAGTACCCTTTGGCTATTTACAAGTAAGGAATTTCTATGTACTTTATATATCTCTGTATTTGTATGTACATATGTAAGAATATATGACTATACATATGTACACAGAGAGATACATCTATGGCCATACACATAGCTATAGATATGTCATACAGAATCTCTTCAGAAAGTTTTGAAATTAAAAAAAAAGTTGTAAACAGGGTCTTGTCTGTATTGTTTGGTGACATGGAATTAGGACCATATGACATTCTAAGAATGTGTATCCAGGTGTCTGAATACCCTTAGTTAGCCCAGTGTCTGTAAAATTCACATGGGGTAGAATGCAAAAAAGGTAGCAAACAGGCTGAAAAACAGGCCCAGTATACAAGTTCCCCTTGGTTTTAAAAATTTGAGAATGTAACTGCCCCTGATGTGCATGCTTGCTTGGTCAAGAATGGTCTATGGATAGATAGCAATTGTGTGCTGCAACGTGATTTCACAGCGGTGTGATTCCCCAGATAGTCCTTTAGGGTGCTGACCCCCACCCCTGCTGCTGCCAATATCTGCGACATGCACTGCGGTTGTGTTTTAGTCCTTCACTTGAATGTGCCTTTGCACAACTGGGAGAAGTAAACAGAATTCAGGTCCTTGGCTTGGAAATAAACCATTACCTAGAAAGAGAAAAGAAGATACTAAAACCCAGGTACACGTGATGGCTTAAGAACAGAGTGTTCAGTTTATGTTCAGACCAGGTAGGAAGTGGTGCTTAAATGTTTACATTTTGTGGTGGTTTCATACTAACCATACGTCAAAAGCATTCAAAGAATTTGTAACCCCAAACCGAGTTAGGTATGCTATAAACATTATTGTGCCTGCTTTACAGATGAACAGACTGAATTCGAAAGGCAGTTTAAAAGCAAGGTGCCCTCCTGCCAGCCATTGCGGGAATACAGTCAGACAGACAAACACTATGCTTTCAAGCAAAAATCAGAAATGGCTTCTGGGGAGGAAGCAACCCATAATGATGAGGCTAGAAGAAACTCCCAACTGGTTAAACAGCCCTACCGCTCAGTGCAACCCCTAGGTGTAGGTAATGCCAATGCTTCACCCTGGTCTCTAGCTACTGGAGCTCCTAGGAGCTGTGCTCTTCACTAATGTCTGCCTCCTACTCCCCAAAAAAGCCATCTGCGTAGTCAGTCTTTCTCCTCTGACAGCTGACCAGAGCTAGAGAAGAGGTGATCCAAATGAATGTCAAAGCCATGGGCTTGGAACAAATTGTAGGATCCCAGAAGGTTAAAGCTGCACAGGCTCTTAAAGTATTGTTCAGTTCACCTGCTTTACTTTTGCAAATGTGGAAATCGAATCCACGTGAATATTCCATTCCAGGTCCTACAGGTAGAGAATGGAAAATCCAGGTCTAGAATCTAGCAGATTATAACAAAATGTTTAAGAATACAAATCCCCTATAGTATTCTATCGCACTTTATTGTTCCATACTGTCTCACATACCTTGCCTTATTTGAGCTGCATATCAGCTCTGCCAAACAAGCAGGCTCAGAAGAATTAAGCAATTTCCCCCAAATCACAAAGTCAAATTTCAAAATTATTATGTTTCAGAAAATGTCTTGCCTTTAAGTGAAACCAAGGTCTACTTTGTAATTGAGGGTCAGAGCATTTTTCAATATCGATAATACCCCTATAATACCTGTGGGTCTGGGGTTTGGGTTATTGCCTCCAAGTCTACGCTCATACCCAACTTGTAATAGCCTCCTGGACCTTAACACAGATCTGGGGTGACACAAATCCACTAACCAACACCTTTGCAGACACCTGCTGCATCTTAACCAATATGAAAACTGAAAAACGTAACTCTTTTTCCACCGTATACCTCCTTTTTCTTTTGGAGGCCAAATTTTGATGATTTCAAGGTTAGTCTTCAAACAAGTGGAGACAGAGAAATGATGGGTGGGGAAGGCACAGGAAATAGTATTATATTGGACAGAGAGCTCATCTACTCCCTTCATCACTGAATAAGCAGAGGCCCAGAGGTTAGCTCACGCACCCAAGGACACACAGCTAACAGAGTTGTCAGAGAAAGGGTTTCAGAGAAACTTTCTGATAAGATATGTGGGAACATTGTGACACTTTCTGACAATGTTTTTAGCCTTAACCCACCTCACCTTTATCAAGTGAATTGCGTTTAAAGGGTACCATGTACTTAACACTACGCTAATTCTAGTTGGAAGAATAAAATTACCATCCCTAAGGACTTTCCTAAAGATGCTTAAAATTGTGCCGGGGAAGCCTGATAACTATTTGAAAATTATAAGTTAACAATACAGATCCATATATATGTCAATACATGTAACACTGATGAAATAACCAAAGAAGTTTATAAGAAGTGAGTCTCAGTGAGCTGATGAGTCTGAGGAAAACTTCTTAGAGGGTATGGTGTGACAGGGACCAGCCTGGGAGGAAACAATAAATGGGTAATGAAGGGGAGACTATCTTGGGTGAGATAAAAAGGGGACTTTCCACCCCCAAGGCAACATGACTCTTCTTTCTGTTTAAACAGAGTCTCCAGACTGGAGTAGAAGGGAGAGAGGGAGGTTTATTTCAGGGAACACCAAGGTCAACTCCTAGAGACCTCCAAGAGTGGCATGGAGGTAGAGAAGAGTTGTAGCAATTATGTGCAAAGGAAAGATAAAGTTAAATTGTGCAATTAAGAAACAAGCTGGTTTGGGAAGCTTCTAAGGAGTTTGATTTCTATGAGTAGAACAATGACAAGCTTTGATTCAGGAAGTTTAAAGCGCCCCCTTCAACCCTCAAAGAGAGGTTTTAGACCATAAGCACACTTCTCACCTACCTGGTCACGGCCACTCATTGTGGTGTGCTTTTCCATTTTTCTTCCTCTCCTTTCGTTCCTTCTGGAGACGCTCCAGTTCTGCTTCATACATCATCTCCTGAATCAAGTACTTCTCTCTTCTCATTCGATCCCTTAGATCTTTCGGGAGGTCTGGGATCAGATATGAAATGAGGTGCTTTATACAAAACACGAGATGCTAAAAACATAAAGGAGAACACAGTAAGTTAGCTCTATTGCCCATCCTTAGCTGGAAAGAGCTCTGGGACTTGGTGCAAGAACTCCTCTCACTCCAGGGATGGGGAGCCTCTTGAGTGTCTAGAGAGTAGAAGGAGGCCGGGGGAGGTATGTGAGGAAAGATGATCACAGGGGTAGGTGGGGAATATATTTGGTCTGATGAATGAGAAAAGGAATCAGAAAAGAATGCAAAGGAGGAGTGGTCTGAGAATGCAAAGGTGAGCCACAAGTACCTATACTGTGGAGTCAGGAAACCTAGGATTGAATCCTGGCTCTGTACCTTTTATTACTGAAGAGGTTACCTGGGTATAAGTCACTCTGAGCTTCAATTTGCTCATGTATAAAATGGGCATTATGGTGGAAAATAAGAAAATATTTCAAAATGCTTTGCATATTGCTAAATTTGCTTTTACAAATTTTGATTGCAAGAATGATCAGTAGGCCTAAAGGAAGTGATCATTTCAGGCAGAAACTTTTTTTTTTCTGGTAAACTGCCACAAATCATTTACCTTACTTACTAAAATCTGAAACTCTAGAAACACTGCCATTTCTGTTTGCCTATATGATGATGACCAGTGAAGTACCAGATGATAATTTAAAGGCTCTCATAATTCTAAAGTATTAAATAAGTGAATTCCCAGGGAAGAATAGCTTGTCTTCTCTTGGTTACCTGGAATGAAGTTAAAAATGATGGAAGAAGAAGTAGAGGAAATGTCCAGTCCAAGCCAAGAAGTAGTCCTGGTTTGCATTACTCTGGCTTTAATATATGTGACAGGAGATGGAATTGCCATTAATAAGTACAATAAAAGAAATGATTTCTAGCAGCAATTTTCATGAGACTAAAAATAGATGATGTATTTTTACTGGCATATAATATAGGTAATTGCCAGGTAGATTAAAAGTCAATTTTGACTCTAAGATAATACTTGTGTCTTAAGTATGAATAATGGGATGACACACAACCAGAGGCTACCACTTGTACAATAGCCAGTTCAAAGTTTTCCAAAACTATAGTTTTGGAAAAACTATAGAACACCTACATCAGAAAGAATCATCTTGGAGATGGACATGGTATGTGTATATATATCTGAGTCTCTAGGAGGATTGATGAAAAAAGTTGCAATTTTCCTAAAGTTGAAGAACAATGAATGGCCCTAGAACATTAGGACTGATGATTTCTGACTTATCCATTAACAATCAATAATGGACTTTCAATTGTTTCTTGGACAACTCAAGAGAAGAAAAAGATTTTTAAAAGAGGCTGTATAGGGGTGCCTGGGTGATTCAGTTGTTAAGCATCTGCCTTCGGCTCAGGTCATGATCTGAGTCCTACACTGGGCTTCCTGCTCCACGGGAAGCCTGCTTCTTCCCCTCTAACTCCCCCTTCTGATGTTCCCTCTCTAGCTGTGTTTCTCTCTGTCAAATAAATAAATAAAGTCTTTAGAATAAAAGAGGCTATATAATATCACTATAATACTTCTGGACATAGATAATTACATTGCAAGTTCTCACACTTACATTAATGCATTATTCTTAGTTACTTAATTATGGCAAAGGAATTGGTTAAGAGAACATACCTCAAACACAATGATAAAAGCCAATCGAGCTGCTAGGACGTGCCAAAACTGCAGTGTGTAGCCATAGGGCACCAGTGAATGAGGAGGGTCACGGTAGTCTCGGTATCTGTAAATATACATAGGAGAATGAATGTTACACTCTAAACTTATTTTCCTGACTCCCAAATCTCATCCATTCCCACTATGTAGTCCTCATTCATTATAGACAGTTTAAAAAATTTCTCTATCCTAGAAATGTATCACTTGTCCATCTTTTCTTCTTCTGGTAAAAAATATCTTTTCTCTGGGGAATTATCCATGTGGGTTAGGCAAGGTTCACCCTCCTCACCCCTGATCCTGGTTCAAAAGATGAGTCAGACGTGATCAGTAAGAATCTTCACCAGGACTTCCGCTAGAATGGTCATTTAGTGAATCATAAATAAGTCCACAGAGGGTAGAAATCTGGAGCTGCTGCTGGCTCTCACAGACTGTGTGGAGAGAGCTTGGTTGCGAAGGAAGTCCTTTGAACAATACAGAGCCGGTAGAGAGGCAGTGTCTTGCCGACACTGCTGGAGGCTTGAGATCCAGCCATTACTAGTGTTACTATCATCTTGCCAACCTCCCAGTTACCTGACCCAGTGAATTGCTTTTTAAGTCCGTTTATACTGGATTTCTGCCACTTGCCACTAAGGAATCCTTCCTAATATATGTTCCAACTATAACTTCTGGGTCAGCATCTAATTCCATAAATACTTGTGAAATACCTATTAGAAACCAGGCACCTGTCCTAAGAACTTAAATTCATTTGACTCCATTTTATCTTTGCCACTTGTCATTATGGTTATCACAGGTGTGAAAACTAAAAAGTGACTCTCAATATTATAGAGTTTTCACATGTATTAAACCCAGTATTCTCTTCTATTAGCCCCAGAGATGTGGAAAGGTCTGGAAATGCTAATTCTTCTAAAGGTCCTGTGTGTAAACATAACCAATTCCCTTATCTGAGGAAAAGTTATGATTATCCAGGCTCTGATGTAAGATTGTACCTAACCTCAAGGTCAGCACTAATTTGTATATTAGGATTCAAGACAATTCCTATGCACAGTATCTTTTCTTAAAATTATGTATAAGTAACATACAATGTTATATTAGTTTCAGGTGGAAAACACTGATTTGACAAAATTTAAAAGTTAGTCTTTATCACAATAAGTATAGCCACCGTCTGTCATCATACAACATTATTATAATATTGACTACATTCCTTATACTGTACTTTTTATCCTGGGATTTTTTTTTTTATAACTAGAGATTTGCAATCTCCATTATCTATTTAGCATATCCCCCTACCTACCTCCCCTCTGACAATCACCACTTTGTTCTCTGTGTTTAAGAGTCTGCTTTTTCATTTGGTTTGTTAGATTCCACACATAAGTGAAATCATATAGTATTTGTTTTTCTCTGGCTTATTTCACTTAGCATAGTACTCTCTAGGTCCACTCATTTTGTCACAAATGTCAAGATCTCATTCTTTTTGGTGGCTGAATACTATTTCATTGTATGTATATAAACTACCTCTTCTTTATCCATGCATCTACCAGCAGACACAGGTTGCTTCCATACCTTAGCCTTAATGCTTCAATAACATAGGGGTGCATGGATCTTTTTGAATTTTTGTTTTCATTTTCTTTGGGCAAATACTCAGTAGTACAATTACTGGATTATATGGTATTTTTAATTTTTTGAGGAGCCTCCAAAATGTCTTCCACGGTGGTTACACTAATTTACATTCCCACTAATAGTGCACAAGGATTCCCTTTGCTTCATGTCCTTGACAACACTTATTTCTTGTCTTTTTGATACTAGACATTCTGGCTGGTGTGAGGTGATACTTCTTTGTGGTTTTGATTTGCATTTCCCTGATGGCTACTGATGTTGAACACCTTTTTATGTGTCTGTTGGCCATCTGTATGTTTTCTTTGGACAGATGTTTATTCAGATCCTGTGCTTATTTTTTAATCTGGTAATTTTTTTGGTGTTAAATTCTTTATATATTTTGGACATAAACCCCTTATCAGATCTATGAATTGCAAATATCTACTCCCATTTACTAAGATGCCATTTTGTTTTGTTGATGATTTCCTTTGCTGTGCAAAAGCTTTTTGTTTCAATGTAGTCCCGACAGTTTATTTTTGGTTTGTTTCCCTTGCTTGAGAACACATATCCATAAATATTTTGCTGTGGTTGATGTCCAAGAGATTACTGCCCATGTTTTCTTCTAGGAGTTTTATGATTTTGGGTCTCACATTTAGGGCTTTAATCCATTCTGACTTTATTTTTATATATGGTTATAAGAAAGTGGTCCAGTTTCATTTTTTTGCATGTAGCTGTCCACTTTTCCCACCACCACCTGTTAAAAAGTCTTTTCTTGATTGCCTCCTTTTTTCATAGATTGACCATGTAGGTGTGCACTTACTTTTGGTCTGTCTGTCTTATTCCATTGGCCTATATGTCAATTTTTGTCCTATGCAGAACATCTTTGAAAAGTATCAAGGACTATAGAAATGAGCTGTCGCTATTATCATCACAATCATCATCTTAATACTTGTGATATATAATAATTATATATTTTGTCAGTAAAATTATATTTATAATGCATATCTGGTGCTGAAATGAAGAATTAATCTATTACCTTCAAGCTGTTGGTTCTCTCTATAATGATGATAATGAAGTAAGTCTCTAGAACACTCTTATTCTAATATATGGTTACATAAATGGTTGCTGTCAAAGGTCCAATCTATTCAGGACTAAAAGTCTGCATGAACTATTCTTTTTAGTTTTTGCAGAGCACAACTAGGCAAGAATCAGGAACTGTTTTCTGCAATTAGATAATAAATTTCTTTAGCTACCTATATTTCAAATATAGTTTGAGTAAATATTCTAGAAGAAAAATGGCAGTATGCTTTTTATTATGCCATTTTTCCTTTTATTATATCGTTATATTTATAAAAACAATTTATAAAAATTGTTTCAAGAGTTACCCTCATTAATTCCTTAAACTTTTTACATGACAACATTCATTAAAGCAGAAAATTCTTTTTGGAACATACTGCTCCTTTCCTATTTATGCTGCAGCTCTGCTCTTTTGCCCTTCATTGTGACTGCCCCATCTTTTAGCTTCATTTGAAGCTTTTCATTTGAAGAATGTTAGTAAATCTCTTCTGCCAGAGACCCGTTCTAAATTCACTGGGTGGAAAATCATGGTTTTCCCTTGACTGTTTGCTTCCAAAGACACAGTATAGATGTCTCATTCTTAAATTTTTGCTACAAATTTGTAGCAAATAAATGAATTCATTTATATATCAAATATAAACTTTCATTAAATAAAAGTATGAAGACTAAAAAGATGAAATCCTTTTAAGATCCAATGATGAGAGAGATTATCAAACATGATTCTATCTGTAAAATTGTACATATATGTGAGTAGTAGTTTGCCCCCACCCTCATCCTGCTGTTTGGCTTTAGGTGGTTTCAGTTACCACACCCTTCCTACCACAGTCAGGAAGTAGATGATCCTTTTTCTGTCTATTGTCACAATGTCCATAGTAGCCTAATGCTAGGTCACAATGCCTATGTCATTCCCTTTGTTTCATTTAATCATGTAGGAATTTTGTCATCTCACATCATCAAAAGAAGGGTGAGTACAGTACTAGAAGATATTTTGAGAGAGATACCATGTAACATTTCTTATGGTATACTGTTATACTTGTTATTGTGGCTAACCTCTTATTGTGCCTAATTTATAAATTAAACTTTATTATGCAAGTATGTATAGGAAAAACATAGCATACATAGTGTTTCTAACCACATTTCTGGGATCCACTTGGGGTCTTGGAATATATCTCTCACGGATAAGTGAGGACTACTGAAATACACAAAAATGAAAACACTTGTTTTTAGGTGATGATCTTACATTTTAAGTAATGGATTTTTAAATATTTTTAAAAATAACATTCTTAACACTACTGATATTTAGAATGCACTTATACTTATGGGTCCAGTGAAATGGCAATATATCAGATAATTTCTGTACAGAGCTCCAGTCTGTTCAGCCTCTGTCTAGGAAACATCCATTTGAGGATCTATCACAGCCCCGTTAATCTGTGCACGAAGGATGCAGTGTGCCAACACTGGCATTTCTGACTCTGTTCTCAGAATCTATGAAATTTTTAAGAAGTTTCATTTTTCAAAAGCAGCAGGTTTCTGGTCTTCCTACTCTCTTAAGCCACTGTATCATAAAGTCAAGTTTCTCTCTAGAAAACTCCTTACTGCGAACCTAAGGCAATTAAATTGCAGTGGTGCTAATGAGTTTGGCTGTCACCTGCTTTGCTGTCCTCAGCTGTCTCTGGAACTATGCACTGGAAAGCACACTGAAACTATATTTGGGGTCTGCCTGATTTTATGATCTTAGGTAATTCATGAAGCTTCTCTGGACATCGATTTTTCCTAGTAACACATTTAGGGTCTCTCCATCTCACCAGGCTCTAAAATTCTGAACTCTCTCTTTTTTTCTTTGAGTTTGCAGATGAATGTTTCAGGTAGAGCTCTCAGCTGATATATGAGCCTACTCCTGACCCCACTGGCCTTTTCAATGAGGCGGAGGTCAGAGAGGTGCTCAGATGTCATTTGTGCTCCATGTCTCTGTTTTTGATGCAGTGTTAGTTATTTGCCAAATGATTTACTTGTGCAAAGGAAACACTTTCCTGGTCCTGCTGTAGACCAGACAGAAAGTGAAATTTTAAAGCTAAGTGAATCAATGCGTGACTTCTCTAATCTTCATTTAGTATCTTCAAAGAAACTAAGTGGCCCAGAGGCATTAATGTTTGGAGGAATCTTTTCAAGAGTCAGGACTGTTTTCACTAAGTAACATTTGTAATTTCTTGGCTTCAATGTTACATGTGGGAAAGGCAGGGCTTTCCCACTTAATGCATTCTCTAAAGCAGCTTTTGCTTTTCAGGAAATGGATTATTGGTTTGCAAGCATATATTGTATCCAGTGTCAGGTATAGTTAATTTACTCCCATATTTAAAAATGGGAAAGTATATGTACATTTAAAAGAATGACAGTGAATTTTTTTAATTTTATTTTTTCAGTGTTCCAAGATTCATTGTTTATGTCCCACACCCAGCGCTCCATGCAGTATGTGCCCTCAGTACCCACCACCAGGCTCTCCCATCCCCCCACCTTCTTCCCTCCAAGACCCTCAGTTTGTTTACAAATGACAGTGAATTTTACATAACCACCATCCAAGTTAAGACAAAGAACATGGTCAATAACTTAGAAATGCCTCATTAGCAACCCCAGACACCCAGAAAGTTAACTGCTATTTAATTTTCCGCTTTTCTCTATAGCTACACTACTCACACAAGTGTTCCTGAATAAAACAATGCTTAGTTTTGTCTGCTTTGAACGCTATATAAATGAAATCGGATTGTATGTGTTATTTTGTGATTATATCTTCAATTAATATGCAATTTTTAAGTTTTCAAATCTATTCCATTTTCTACTTATTTGACTCAATGACACCAGTACACAGACTAATTATAATTTTATGCTAATTCTAATGTAAGGTAAATCTCCACTTTATTCTTCAAAAGTATCTTTATTATTCTTCATCCTTTGCATTTCCAGATAACATTATTTTCAACCTCAGGTACACAGAATCGGCCTAATCGTATTTAATTTTTTTAAACAAATCTCATCAATCCATTTGTATTCTTTTCTCTAACCTTTATATTTATTTAATACTTAATATGATGAACTGTCATATATCCACCATGTAACACAAGAATTAAAACATTATCAGGAAGTTATACCTTACCCTTTGTTCTTCTTCTCATCCTTCTCATCCCCTGGCTTTCCTTATTTTGAATTTCATCGTTATTAACAAAAGTTTGTATCAATATTCATTTGTCTGAATATTATACTTTTTAGTTTTGGGTTTGAACTTTCTAGAAAGGATATTACACTGTACGTACTCTTCTGAAGCTTTTTTTTTTTTTCCTTTTACTACCATGCTACTAAGATTCATCCATGCTGCTGTAATATCACTAAGGATGTTAGCCTGTGATTTCTTTTCTTGTGGTGTCCTTGTCTGGTTTCAGAGTTAGGGTAATGTAAAAGGAGTTTGGAAGTATTTGCTCCTTTACTATTGTTTGGAAGATTCTGAGAAGAACTGGTATCAATTCTTTGAATTTATAGTAGAATTCACCAGTGAAGCTGTCTGGTCCTGGACTTTTATTGTTTGTGGGAGTTTTTGTTCAGAAATGGAGGGGCAGAGGGCAAGAGAAAATCTTAAGCAGGTTCCATGCCCAATGCAGAGGACCACTTGGGATTCATTTCTGAGCCCAAATCAAGAGTCAGATGCTTAAGGAGCTACCCAGGAGCCCCTGTTGGGAGGTTTTTGATTACTGATTCAACCTTTATACTAGCAACTGGTGTGCTCCAATTTCCTGTTTCTTCCTGATTTGGTCTTAGTAATTTGTGTGTTTCAAGGAATGTATCCATTTCCTTTTGGTTGTTAAGTTGTTGGTATATAATTGTTTCCTAGTCTTTTAAGATCCTTTGTTCTTCTGGTCAGTTATAATATATCCTCTTTCATTTCTCATTCATTTGAATCTTTTTTTCTTGGAGAGTCTAGATAAAGGTTTGTCAATTTATCTTTTCAAAGAAAAACCACCTCCTAGTTTCATCAGTCGTTTCTAGTTATTTTTACTTTTATTTCTGCTCTGATCTTTGTTACTTTTATCCTTCTAACTTCATTTGTTCTTTTTTTGTTTTGTTTTGTTTTTGTTCCTTGAGTTATAAAGTTGAGTTTTTTTTTTTGGTTTTTGTTTATTGAGGTAGGCATTTATTGCTATGAACTTCCCTCTTAGATTGCCTTATTCCATATTTTTTGGTATGCTATATTTCTATTTCCACAAGTCTCAAGCTAGATCTTATTTTATTTCCTCTTTGACCAACTGGATGTTCAGTTGCATGTTAAATCACATATTTGTGAATTTTTCCCATTTTCTTTTTGTAATTTCTCATTTTATACCATTGGGATCAGAAAAGATGCTTCATGTGATTTCGGTCTTCTTAAACTTATTAAGACTTGTTTTGTCACTAACATGATCTATCCTAGAGAATGTTTTTTAATTTAAATCCAATGTAGTTATAGTGTATTTTAGTTTCAGAGGTAGAGTTTAGTGATTAACCAGCTGCATATAACACCCAGTGGTCATTACATCAGTTGTCCTCCTTAATGTCCATTACCCAGTTACCACATTCCCCCACCCACCTCCCCTCCAGCAACCCTCAGTTGTTTGCTATAGTTAAGTCTTCTTATAGTTTGTCTTCCTCTCGATTTCATCTTATTTTATCTCCTCCTTCCCCTATGATCCTCTTTTGTTTCTTAAATTCCACATATGAGTGAGATCATATAATTGTCTTTCTGATTAATTTATTTTGCTTAGCATAATACCTTCTAGTTCTACCCACATCATTGCAAATGGTAAGATTTCATTTTTTGATGGCTGAGTAACATTCCATTATATATATATTATTCACACAGACCCCATATCTTCTTTATCCATTCATCTATGGGTGGACAACTGGGCTTTTTCCATAGTTTGGCTATTGTGGGCATTGAGGCTATAAATATTGGGGTGCAGATGCCCCTTCAAATTACTATGTTTGCATCCTTTGGGTAAATATCTGCAACTGCTGGTTTGTAGGGTAGCTCTATTTTTAACTTCTTGGGATACCTCCATACTGTTTCCCAGAGTGGCTGTACCAGCTTGGTTTCCCACCAACAGTGTAAGAGGGTTCCCCTTTCTCCTCATCCTTTCCAACATTTGCTGTTTTCTGACTTGTTGATTTTAGCCTTTCTGACTGCTGTGAGTGGTATCTTATTGTGGTTTTGATTTGTATTCTGGAGAATGTTTCATGTGTACTTGAGAAGTATGTATTCTGTATATATCTATAACATGCTATGTAGGCTAATGTTGTTTTATTGATTTTCTGTCTGGATGATTTATCCATTGATGTAAGTGGGGTATTAAAGTTCTCTACTATTAGTGTATTGCTATCTATTTCTCCCTTAGGTTTATTAATATTTGTTTTATATACCAGGTGCCCCTGTGTTGGATATGTTGAGAAATCTTGTTGTAGATTGACTGAATATATAATATATAATTTATCATTATGTAATCTTGTCTATTACATTCTTTCTTAAAAATCTATATTTAAAAATCTATATTTAAAGCAGACAATATAGTTATCTCAGCTTTCCTTAGGTTTTTATTTGCATGGAATATCTTTTTCAATCCCGTAACTTTCAGTCTATTTATGTCCTTACATCAGAAGTGAGTCTCACAGGTAGCAAATAGATCAGTCTTGTCTTTTTATAAATTCAGCCACTCTGTCTTTTGACTGAAGAATTTATTTTACTTACATTTAAAGTAGTTACTTATAGGTATATATTTACTGCCATTTGTTAATTATTTTCTGGCTGCTTTGCAGTTCTTCTATATTCATTTTTTTCTTGCTCTCTCCCTTTATGATTTGATGGCTTTCTTAAGGGGTAGGCTTAGAGTCTTTTCTCTTTTTTATCTTCAGGCTTACATATAAAAACTAATGGTCTAAGATGATAATTATTTAAGTTAGATCATGTTCTGAAGCTCTATATCTACTCTTCCCCCATTTTATTTTCATGTCACAATTTCCATATTTTGTGTATCCCTCAATTAATTATTGTTGGTTTTTTAAAATTTATTTTATTTTTTCAGTGTTCCAATATTCATGGTTTATTGTGGTTTTAATTATTTTTACTACTTTTGTGTTTTAACCTCATACTAACATTTTAAGTGATCATTTCCACTTCTTTTCTATATATTTACAAGTGAAATGTATACTTTCAAGTGAAATGTATACTTTCATCTGTTTTCTTGTTACTAATTAGTGCCCCCTTCATTTCAACTTAAAGAAGTCTCTTTAATACTTCTTATTAGGCTGGTTGAGTAGTGATGAACTCCTTTAGCTTTTGCTTGTCTGGAACACTCTTCATCTCTCCTTCAATTTTGAAGGACATTGTTGCTGTGAGAATATTCTTGGTTGGAAGAGTTTTTGTTTTGTTTTTCCTTTTAGCATCTGAATAGATCATGCCACTTCCTTCTGGCCTGAAAAAATCTGATAGTTTTATTGGGGAGGGGTTCCCCTTGTATGTAACAAGTTGTTTTTCTCTTGCTGCTTTTAATATTCTTTAACTTTTGATTATAATCTCTTGGTGTAGGTCTCTTTGTGTTACTCTTACTTGGCTCCCTGGATCTGGATGTCTGGGTTCCATCCCAGAGACTCTGTTCTCATTTTTTAGGTCACAGCCTGGTTAAGAGGAGATTTTAAAATTCTCCAGTGGATTTTAATGCATCATCAAAGTTGAGAACCATTGTTTTAAACCCACTCAGTCAGAAAGGGTTGTCTGAGCCAAACGTGCCCCTGGCAGAGCCAGCCCAGCTTTGGCTAAGAGTACCATACTCACCTGCAATATTTGAGAGGGGTCCCCGAGAACTCGCTGCCATCAGACTCAGGCTCTGATCGGTTCTCAAAGTCAGAAATTCGAAACACAGATAAACTGGCATTTACATAGCCAACCATGCACCTGAAAGATAAAAAGAATTCTATGAATTAGATCTCTGATCACCCCTGAATCCAGTTCCTAGAAGCTCTTCCTCGAAGCTCTTGCACTTGCAAATGCCTTTAGGTGGCTGGGCCTTGTCATAAGCACTCAAGTTAGGATATACTGAAAAACCCCGGGTATGTGGAATCAGGAACAAGTCATTCTTTTATTCCATTCTTCTTGTTCAGAATCGTCATATAAACATCACTCACTACCCCAATCAATACTTCAGTGGAAAATAAGTGAAAGACAGCATTGCATGATTAGTAGGCAAGTCCCTGTTTCTTTCCTTGATGATGTAAACATATATGCACATAAAACCACATTCCTTTATTAATGAATACTATCCTCTCTCATAATGCCCCAAATGTGACTGGTGTTACTATGACGCACCCCCCCCCCCAAAACTCACATCACTTGCTACAGTCATGCTAGACTATATTCCCTGCAAATACCATATACTTTCATGCCTCTGTTCAGGTTGTCTTTTCTACTTTGGGATTTCTTATTCATTTCCTTCTAAGTAGAAATAGTGCTCATTTTTCAATGAATGACCAACTAAAATTGCATCCCTTCTGGGAAGATGTCCTAATCCTCCCAGGAAAACACTCATTCCCTTTTCTGTATGGTGCTGCTGTACATAACTTCACCATTACCATACAGCTTGCGCTTGAGGTGCCTGCATAGACGGAGGTCTCCTCCTTTAAAGTGCGGTTGTTTTTGGAGCACAGCAGGTGTCATAAGTATTTTTATGTCTTGTATAGTGTAGGAATCCATTAAACATCAAATTCAATTGATTTAATTTGAGGAAAACCAAAGCATCAGAGATTCTATCAAGGTCTTAAGAATGGACCAGGAATAAAACTTCTGCCTACATACCCCACGGCTAAATATCTCCTATTCTGTACTACAAGTCTGTATATTACAATACTAAAAACTTGGTTTTGAGGGTCAAACTGCAACTCTTCCCCTTTCTAGCCATGAGCAATTTGGCAAGTTATGTAACTTCGTTAAGCAACAAAAGTGCCTACTTCATAGGGTCACTGTGTGATTAAACAAAATGACACATGTAAAGTGAGTGACAGAGTGTCTAGCCTATAGCAAGATCTAAATTTAATATGAGTGGCTATTATTAATTTTATTTCTTGTACCTTGCAGAAAGTCAATACATAACTGATTTAATGAATAAATCCTAGTTTTCAAATTCTCTTCATTAACTTATCTGGCATGGTTATTCCAAGCTGCAGAATACCAAACCAAATTGATGACACAAAGGCGGTTATGAGAGGACATGAGTTCTGTATGTTGTCATACAGATGTATGATCTGACCAATCACTGGGGTTTTATCCAGGCCTTAAAAAACTGAACCAACAAGGACCCATCTGTCAAGCTACTCATGGCTGAAACAAATGGTCTGTGCGTGTGCAAGAAGCTTTAATCCAACTGGCCGCAGGTCTCCCCTGCCACTCCTTGGAAGGGCAATTTGGAATAATGTCACCCTCCTCTTTTAACTGCCTAGAACATGACATGAAAGCAAATTACGGCTTTGATGATTATTAGCTGTCATAGAGAGGGAGCCAGTTTTGTGGACTATAGAATATAGCAGAGTCTTCTCAGGAGCCACATAGTGAGAAAGGAAATGTGCTCTGGACTTGCAGAAAACAAGCCCAACATAGAAATGAAATAGTCACAAGCCCCCCTCCCACCCACTCGGTCCCACTGCATTCTTTCTCACCGTCCCAAGCAGCCCTGCTGTTTTATTGAGATTAAAGTTGTGGCTTAATGGCTGCTCTGTCCCAAAACTCAATTGAGGAAAAATCTAGATAAAACACCAGTTTCGGGGCACCTGGGTGGCTCAGTTGGTTAAGCGACTGCCTTCGGCTCAGGTCATGATCCTGGAGACCCGAGATCGAGTCCCACATCGGGCTCCCTGCTCGGCAGGAAGCCTGCTTCTCCCTCTCTCACTCCTCCTGCTTCTGTTCCCTCTCTGGCTGTGTTTCTCTCTGTCAAATAGATAAAATCTTAAAAAAAAATTAAAAAAAAAAACCACACCAGTTTCATTGACAACACTCTCCTTTCAAAATAAAGAGGATGTAGCTTTGAACTGTTTATTAAGCACATTCATGTAAAGTCAGTCATGAATCCAATTTTAAAATGTGCGCTTGGTGGTTCTGTGCTCCCGTGTACAAAGCATCACACGTGGATGTAGGGTGTGTCTCGTAGTTATTAGCTGTGCAAGTCCTCCTTGCACATCCTTTCCATAATCAGGGAAGAAGAAGGACTACTAATACTGAACTGCCTGGGCATTTCTCAAAGGCTTTCACTGTGGTAGGATCTTAGCTATTGCCCACAATAGATAGTTGAGGCAGTCACAATTCAGGGAAATGAGAGTTCCCAGAGTTCCCTGTATGAAGTTCAGCCAAGGGCATTCATGTGTCAATCTGGAGGCCATAGGCAGCGGCAGATCCCTTGTTCATCCTTATCTGCTGGCAGGAGATCGCTATACCCTCAATGTGGCACACCACCAGCTCCAAGTTGGAGGAGAGATGAAGCTACACTGATGATCAGACAGTAAGAGAGAGAGAAAAAAACTATCAAAGGAAAGATTTCTGTAAATATAAAAAAGTTAGTTTTCTTAAGGGGTGGGTAGATGGCCTCTGAAGGCTTTTCCAAGAAAGGAGATTCAGAAAATATCTTACGTAAGGATAGTACTGTTTGAACTAGGATGCATGCCTTTTCCAAGTAACTTCTGCAAGGACCATATTCGTTGAGAATTCTGGTTTTAAAACCATTCTTACTTACATGACTTACTGTTTTAATACTTTAATGAAATGGATGAACTAGTGATCATTAGTAATCAGTTTTACGGGAAGGAAAAGAACTTGAAGTTGACTTTTGAGTTTGTAGATTCCAGATCAAACTTATTGTGGATTTATTTTTCCTTTGAGGTTTTAGATACAGTAACACAAAGAGAATGGGATAGGGCTCAAATGATGAAAAAGCTAGAAGAAATAAGATCTGGGTCATGCACTTAAAGTCAAATATGCCTTAGATAATAAATGAAAAATTTATAAGTTTATAGATAATTAGGCTAAGATATAAGGACAGAAGTGGACTAATGATTTATTGCAATAAAAATTCCAGACATTATGAAAAAAAGAAAGATTAAATCTGTTTTACAACTTTGAAATTAGTTATGTTGATCTATTGACTTACAATTTGAAAAAGCATATTACTTTATTAAGATACTTGTGGTTCATTCTGTGACAGTTTGAGCATCATGTCCTTGATCAAGTCTCTCAGTCCTTATGATTTCACTATTTCTACATGAAAACCAGCTTTGATTTAGATCACTACATCAGATATGTACCTCACAATAATCCTAAAACCTGCGCATATTCTTGAGAATGTTCCCCAGTTCTAGCCTGATAACACAGTAATTAGTTTATTAAAATATTCAGTGTATGGGAGGGGGACTAAAAGTGATTTTATGTTCTATTTGAAAAATAATTTTAGTTTGTTGATTTAAACTGCTCTGTCAAGTAGAGTTAAGTGTCATAGTATATATCTTCAATTTTACTTCATAATTTCTGTCTCCTGATGCATATCCAGTGGTGATTTTAATTCTCTAAGCACTTTTCTAGAGGGCTCATGTGAAGATGATCTGAAAGAGGAAGTCAACTTTATTTTGAAAACAATCCGAGTGTTAAATGGTCTCCAGATACCCAAAATGGCAGTTGTGAGGCTAAGTAGGACATCTGACCCTAGGTGAGCCCAACAATATAAACATTTCCCAGAACTTGGAGCTGGAAAGTACCCATCTGGCCCTGGCTGATTACAAAGCTATAATAAATCACCCCACTGCACTATCTTGCATAATCAGCTACTCCTGCTTCTGTAAAGAATAAGCTTACTGCTGTCGCTTTGCTATTGAATGGAGACGTGTCCACCTGGATATGTTCTGTGCCTTTGGAGACATACCCACCAGGACATGTTTCATTTCTTTAAAAACCCACACTGCCCTAGGGTCGGGGTCCTCGCAGAGACCAGACTCTCTAGTGAGTGGTCACTGGCCAGCTATAACAGCTATAATAAACCACTCATTGTTTAACATCTTAATGGTGTCAGCGGTGATTCAATGAGCACATTCTATAACATTTGGGGGCTTGTCTGGGATCCAGCACTCAGTCCTCACCACCGGTTCCAAATGGCCTTGGGAGTTAGAGAGCCAGTGGGCATACGAGGGCCAACCCTCCCGAGTGGCTGGAAAGTTCTTTCACTTCAGCCAGGGGTACCCTTGGTAAGGTCTAATGCCTGTGGCTTTGGGCAGACTACAATGCCACAGACAGATCCTGAGAGGCACCTGGTTCACCTCCAGAGGTAAGTCTGCAGTAGTGTGCACACGTCTGTATAGGCCAATAGGAGACTGGAGGCAGCGTTAACTCTTAGGCCTCGGGTCCCAGTGAGACATCACTGGACCCACCAGTCTGTTCTCTGTCTCTGGGCCCACTGGTCTGTTTTGTCTCTTTGTCTCACTTTCTATTCTGTGTTGTCCATACTTAGAATAATGAGACAGCAATGTTTCTACCCTAACCCCCCTGAACTAGTCTTCTGTTATTTTAAAGATTTTTCAGATGAAGCCTGGAAGTCTGGGGACCAGGTCCACAAAGGGAAACTAACTATGTTTTGTTCCCTAGAATGGCCTGATCTTAGTGGAGGACCACAACCATCAAATCTGAACCTCCTCTCCCAGCTGCAAGTTGAATACTCTGGCGTGTGGGCAGAATATAATCCCCCAGGGCTGGCAAAACATCAACCGCTGATAATAGTCCAACTGAAAAGCCAGGTCGTTTCAGTCTGGGTAAAACAATACCTGATACCATTAAAGGCCCGGAAAGGAATTGAAAACCACATCAAACACCTCCAACAGGCTGGGATCCTAGTCCCTTGTCACTCACCTTGGAACACCCTGCTACTCCCTGTCAAAAAGGCAGGGGCAGGGGATTACAGGCTGGTGCAAGACTTAAGAGAAGTCGACAAGCGGGTTGAGGACATACACCCCACTGTCCCTAACCCCTACACCCTCCTAAGTGGGCTCCCACCCAAAAGGTATATGTATACAGTGCTGGACCTAAAAGATGCCTTCTTTAGCTTTCTGAAGCTGGCTAAAGCGAGCCAGCCCCTGTTTGCCTTTGAATGGACTGATACTGGGAAGGGAGAGAGTGACCAGCTGACCTGGACATGACTTCCCTAGGGGTTCAAAAACTCCCCCACTCTGTTTGATGAGGCACTCCATTGAGACCTCCAAGCCTTCTGGCATGAGGACCCTGATGTAATCCTCCTCCAATATGTGGATGATCTCCTGTTGGCTGTGAGTTCTGAGGATGACTGCCTCTGAGCCACCAAACATTTGCTGGGCATGTTGCAGGCCCTGGGCTACCGAGTGTCAGCAAAGAAGGCACAACCATGTACCCCCCCGGGTGGCCTACTTGGGATACGTTCTCCAACAAGGTAAGAGAACCCTATCCGCACAGCGCGTTCAAGCCATCACCCACATCCCGGCCCCCAGAAATAAGAGACAGGTCTGTGAAATTCTGGGGGCTGTGGGGCACTGCTGCTTATGGATCCCAAGGTTTACTACGATCGCTAAACCCCGATATACAATCACAAAAGGCCTGAAAAAGACTTCAATCGGACTCAGGAGGAAGATCAAGCCTTCCAGGCCCTCAAACATGCCTTGGTGTCAGCCCTGGCCCTGGCCCTCTCAGACACAGGAAAACCATTTCATCTGTTTGTGGACGAAAGACAAGGGGTTGCCCAGGGTGTCCTGACCAGTAGCCTATCTGTCAAAAAAAATTAGACCCGGTGGCGGTGGGATGGACCTCCTGCTTGAGGCTATCACCGCCACCACCCTGCTCACCTGAGACTCTGACGAGTTGACCTTGGGCCAAGATCTGCTATCACAGCCCCATATGCAGTAGAGGCCCTTCTGCGGGGAGGCCCTGAAAGATGGGTGTCCAACGCCTGAATAACCCACTATGAGGTGCTGCTCCTGGATCAGCCCCACATTAAGTTCCAACAGACGACAGCACTCAACCCTGCCACCTTGCCGCCTGAAGTGGACATAACAAAACCCCAACACGACTGCTTTGAAATGGCCAGCATCCTCCAAGGGCTGCGAGTGGACCTGACTAACGTCCCTTGGCCAGAACTTGACCTCCTCCTGTTCTCAGATGGCAGTAGCTTCGTACGCGATGGTGTCAGGTATGTGGCAGCAGCAGGAGGGACACTACAAGAGACCCTAAGGGCAGAATCTTTGCCCCCAAGGACCTCAGCCCAAAAAGGTGAGTTAATCGCCCTGACAAAAGCCCTAAAGTTGGGTGCCAAGCAGATTGTAAATATCTATACGGACAGCCGATATGCATTTACCACTGCCCACGTCCATGGGGGTATTTACAGAGAAAGGGGGTTACTCACAGCCGAGGGCAAGGACATCAAAAATAAAACTGAGATCCTAGACCTCTTTGCAGCCATCTGGGCCCCAGAAAAGGTGGATATCATCCATTGCCCCAGTCATCAAAAGGGAGACTCTAAAGAAGCAGTTGGTAACCGGATGGCAGATCAGGCAGCTCAAGAGGCTGCCCTCTAAGGAGCCACCTGCCTGTTGACGCTCCCTCCTCCGGGGCTGCCCGAACCTCCCGTCTACTCTGAGGGTGACCTCCAGACAATCCAGTAGACAGAGACCACCAAGGACCTCCACGGATGGACACGGCTCCAGGACAGTAGAGTCTTCCTTCCACAAGCCCTGCGTTGACAACTTCTACAGCAACTTCATAAGCCAACTCATCTGGGAAAAACAAAACTAACTAGACTAATCAGAAAAGAATTCCTCCCCCACTTAGACCAGCTCACCCAAGAAAACACTCAAGGGTGTGTAGCTTGTCAGCAGACTGACAGTACGAAGGTCAGTATCAACTCCCCAGGCAACCGAGACCGCGGACTGACCCCCGGTAGACACTGGGAAATAGATTTTACAGAAATCAGGCCAGGTCAGTATGGCTATAAATACCTCCCTGTTCTGGTAGACACATTCTCAGGATGGGTAGAAGCATTTCCTACTAAAACTGAAGCTGTATAGGTAACTGTCAGAAAGATTTTAAATGACATTATCCCACAACACGGGCTACCCATTTCCGTGGGATCTGATAACAGGCCCATTTTTATATCTAAAATTACTGAAGAAATTGCTTAAAAAACTGGTGATCAATTGGAACCTATATTGCACAAGCACCCCCAAAGCTCAGGCCAGGTAGAAAGAATGGATTGGACCTTAAAGGAGACCCTAACTAAATTATCCGTAGAGACCAGTGAAGGGTAGGTGACACTCCTTCCCTTTGCCCTCCTTAGGGCACGATATATGCCATACATAAGGGATTTAACTCCATTTGACATTTTATCTGGCAGACCACCACCACTGCTTCCCAAAGTTGGGCTAGAAATAATATCAGAAAGCTCTAATCATAAACTGCTTCAGTCATTACAGGCTCTTCAAAAATTTCAAAAAGAAATAATAAAGATAGTTTGTGCAACCATCCAAGGACCTGTTCCTGTGGACCCCCACCCCTTCCAGCCTGGTGACCAAGTGTGGATCAAGAGACACAAGGTTGAAACTTTGAGCCCCAAGTGGAAGGGCCCTCACTACCCCCACAGCAATAAAGGTCGATGGCATCCATTCCTGGATACACCACACGCAAGTAAAAAAGTCACCGCCTCTCCAGAAGACAAGACACCATCAAAGCCTGAGACATGGAAAGTTGCCAAACCCAAAGCTGGACAAGAACCACTAAAGATAAGACTGGTACAGGCCTCCTCCCCTTCGCCCTGATCTTTCTAAATTGGTCTTCCACTCTTGAGGCCTACCAGCCCCAGTCAAGGTATCAATATGCCCCAGGGAACTTCTCCTGGCAGATAAGAGACACAGTCACTGGGGCTGTACTTTCCTCCTACCATGGAGAAGGAAAGCCTGAATTCCAATTTGATTTCTGTAAATTGTGGCCAAGGTTGCAGACCTTTAACTGGGAACTCTGACAACAAAATGCGGTGACCTGACCTTTGAAAGGGATCTACAATCAATGGGGTTCTATGTCTGCCTGGCTGATGGGGCTGCCTCATGTCACGGAAAGGGCAGTTTTATCATTGTGCTAGTTGGGACTGTGAGACAATCACCCCCTGGATAGATAAAGATCCCTGTATAAGCCTAAGCAGACAGGGTGCTCTCAGCTTAACACACAGAACCCTCTAAGACCTGACTATCCGGCACTGGGATGCCTTCACAACACAGAAGATATGGGAAATAGAAAAAACATGGGGTTTTAGAATGTATGTCAGTGGACTAGACAATGAAATTCACTATTCAGAGAAATCTTTCAATCGGGAGGCCACCTCCGACCCCCTGTTAACTGTTAGATCTACCCTTGACAATAGGCCCCCTTGTTCACTGACTCCTATCGAGCTCACCCCTGCTGAGGCTGCTTAGACCCTAGCCCTCCCTACCATATAGAGATTGGGGTCAAGTCTTCTATAGTCACTAATACCACCCAAGTCTGAAGGGTTAACCTGACAGAGGCACAAGCCCAGGACCTATGTCCATGGGGAGGTCACCCTTCTCTGACTCTGGGAGATCTATAGGGAAAGGGCTCCTGCATACACTCCCCAAACTATACTCTGAGCCAGTCACCTTACTGAGCTTCCTGAACATCAGTGCTTAACATTATTGAACAGAACCTCAAAGACCCCAATTCTGTCCTCATAGCCCCACCAACTATATGGTTCACGTGCACCATAGGAATCACTCCTTGTGTCTCCCACCAACTTATCCAGAAGGCCAACCCCCCTCAGTCATGTTTATTAGTACATATAGTTCCCCAGGTTTATATCTATGGGGGAACTGAGGAAAGGGAACACCTGAATCTCATCCAGGCTGCCAGAGCCAAACGAGCTGTCCCAATTTTAGTGCCCCTCCTTGTTGGGCTTGGAATAGCCGGTTCCTCGGGGTAGGCACAGCCTCTTTAATAGTGGGAGATACAAACGTCAAAGATCTAAGCCAACAAGTAGATAAGGATCTAGGACTTTCAGAAAGTTCTATATGCAGGCTTGAACAACTAGTAACTCTTTGGCCAAGGTTGTCTTACAAAATAGATGGGGCCTCCATTTGCTCTTCCTTAACAAGGAAGCCTCTGTATGGCTCCAGGAGAAACATGTTTCTATGCTAACCACTCTGGAGTCATTAGGAACGCCCTGGCTCTAGTCCGAGATAATCTCAAAGAGAACTACAAAGGCAGGCCTCTAACAATTGATCTTAGTCTCTGTTCTCTTCATCCCCTTGGCTCATGACCTTTAAAATCTGCAATAGCAGGCCCATTGCTGCCGCTATTATTGGGAATAACACTGGGACCATGCATAGTTCAAGGCATCCTAAACCATGTCAAAGACAGAATCCAAGCAGTAAAAATATGGAACTTAGAGCCCAATACAACCTTTTGGCCATGGAAGAGTCAACGATTTAACTCAAGGTACAACTCAAGGGGGGGATGTAAAATGGTCACCAGATACCCAAAATGGTGGTTGTGAGGCTAGGACATCTGACCCTAGGTGAGCCCAACAATATAAACATTTCCCAGAACTCAGAGCTAGAAAGTACCCAACTAGCCCTGGCCAATTACAAAGCTATAATAAATCACCCCCACTGCGCTATCGTGCATAACCAGCTACTCCTGCTTCTGTAAAGAATAAGTTTACTGCTGTCACTTTGCTATTGAATGGAGATATGTCCACCTGGATATGTTCTATTCCTTTGGAGACATACCCACCAGGACATGTTTCATTTTTTTAAAAAAGATTTTATTTATTTGAAATAGAGAAACACAGAAAGGGAACACAAGCAGGGGGAGTGGAAGAGGGAGAAGCAGGCTTCCCACCGAGCAGGGAGCCCGATGCGGGGCTTGATCCCGGGATTCCGGGATCATGACCTGAACCAAAGGCAGACACTTAACATCTGAGCCACCCAGGTGTCCCCATGTTTCACTTCTTTAAAAACCCAGACTGACATGGGTTGGGGACCTCGCAGAGACTGGACTCTAGCGAGTGTTTGCTGGCCAGCTATAATAAACCTCTCATTGTTTAATCCTTAATGGTGTCAGTGGTGATTCACTGAGTGCAACCTATAACACTGAGCATGGGCATTGGCTCAGAAATCTACCTAGGCAAGCTGCAACCAAAAAGAAGAAATGTCTCAAGAAGGAAGATGAAACACTTAAAAATTTCCTGTGTACCCACTGTGCAGAGAACACTGCCTCAACTCATGGGATGGTTCACCTGAAGTTCCTAGATAATTAGTGTCTAAAGGCCACATGGTTATTATAGTAAAGAACGTTATAGAATGTCCTCCCCTTTATGCCACTGAAAATACCTTCACTGAGAACTCATGAGAGTAGGGAGACACAACCAGGAATGGCTGACACATCCTGTCATAGAGATAAGGGGCATGTGAAGTGAGTGACTCTGGACATGCCTGAAATTCTCATCTTTAGAGTAGCCAGGAAAAGCTGAAAAAAACAGTAAAAAGGAGGCACTGGGATACTATGGAGTTCTGGAGGTCGGTTTGGTTGGAGTACTTTTGATTTAGAGTCAGCTTCAGTTGAAATATGGCATTTTTTTTTTATTGTTACTTAATTTTTTTTCCCAGTGTTCATCCAGAGATTCATCCCCCATTCCCCACATCCAATGCTCCACGCAATAGGTGCCCCGGTACCCACCACCAGGCTCTCCCATCCCCCACCCCCCTCCCTCCAAGTCCCTCAGTTTGTTTCTGTGTCCAAAGTCTCTGTTGTTTCGTTTCTCTCCCTGGATTACCCTTTCTATGGGTGAATTATATCATAATAAGTAGGAGCACCTGGATGGCTCAGTTGGTTAAGCCACTGCCTTTGGCTCAGGTTACAATCCCAGAGTCCTGGGATTGAGTCCTGCACTGGGCTCCCAGCTCTGTGGGGAATCTGCTTCTCCCTCTGACCTTCTGCCCTTCCATGCTCTCTCTCAAATAAATAAATAAAATCTTTAAAATAATCATAATAACTGTAATTTGATTATGCACATACTACCTCAAAAGCCTGTAACATTCTAAAATTTGACAATGCTGCTCCTCTATGAGTATAATCATTTCTAAAGCATTTCCAAATCAGGAAAAAAAAAACCTTAAAAATTAAAAAAAGGATAATTGAGTAGCTGGTGGGGTACAACATAAGATTCATGAAGAAACTTATACAAAGGCAACTATTTGCAAACAAGAAAGACGACCAATGGATTAGAAGATAGAAGGTTGTTCTATAAATATTCAAAGTGGCAGAAGACTCTTACATGAAAAATTATATATAAAAAATAGCCCACGGAAGCCCAATAAACCTAAATCAAGGAGACTTAAATAAATTTTGATCTCCATGAACATTGTCTTAAATCCAATAAGCTGTCAACATGCTAAACCTTTGATTCACTATCAACTGCACATAAACGTTCCCACATTATTTTTGGGTTTTCCCCCAAACCAAAACAGGTTTTGGTGTATTTGCAGTCCAGAAAGAATTTAAATAACCATTGGGACTTAAACTCCCAGGGAGTTCTCTCCTGTTGGATAAGCTGGATAAACATTTATTGGTAATGGCCCCCAGGGTTGTGTGGTTTAGGATGGAGAGCACTGTATGAGTCTAGGCTTTGCCTTCATGTAGATTCCATCAGTTACTCTGCCTTGTGATTCTGGATTTAACCTCCCAATCTCTTTCTGCTCTTCAAAGTGAGAGTAATAATGCATGTCCCAGTTCCGGGCTGTTTTGAGAATCAAATGCAAAACAGATAGAAAATAGTTTAAACAAAGGCAAGCTTTTCTAGGCTCAGTGAAGCAGAGGATGTTGGCAATAGTTACAATTAGAAAGAATACATGAGTAGTATAGTATCAGTCTTTAAATTCTTTAAATCTCTTAAAATGGGATGGTTCACCTGAAGTTGCTAGATAATTAGTGTCTAAAGGCCACATGGTTATTATAGTAAAGAACTTTATAGAAACCTCTTCAAATAGCTGGACTATAAGCTTTACTGCTTTTAACCATCCATGCCTCAGAGCAGTTAAATAGGATTAATAATGAAATTGGACCTAGGCTAGGGATGCATGAATTTCACTCACTTGATTTGGTAGCACTTTATTCCTTGGGGCTAATGCAACTATGGTGGTTACACAGATTAGTTTCATTCGGACTAGTAAACCAGGAGGCAGGGCTGCCTGTGTGAGTAGCCATAGCCCATGAGAGATGATTTCTGGGACATTGAAAAGTCTCCCAAAACGTACCCTATTCTGACCTACAGACATCTAAATCCCACAATTAGAACTGGATTATTTTTACGTTAGACAAACAAGGATTTTTCTCCCATTAAAAAGGGTAAAGAAATGAAATCTAGGTGATGTGTTACGATTTTTCCTGGACTTAACCTGACCAGAAATATCCAGAAAGCCCTGACTTTTGGGAATCACTTAGGTGATGCCACAGAATTGAATTTGCCTGGGGTAATAGGTATATTGGTCAGGTCAATAGCCAGGAAAGAATCATTTAGTTACTTATTCTACAAATATTTATCGAGTACCTACAGGGTACTTATCACATGGTTGCATATTTCCTGTGCAGAATTTGCAAAGTCTCCGTAAGATGTCCCAAGAGGAATCAGATTGTAACTGTCCTCTTACAAACTCATAAAAATGGCATAACTATATACTATACCATGTATATACTTTTTTTGGCTTACACATGTTAGCATATCATACATTTCTGAATTCATAGTGAGCAGGGGTCAGGGATAGGGGAAATAATTAATTCCCCCTAAAACTTACCTGTATTGAGGCCCATCTCTTTAGCAGATCAGGATGTGTTTTTCTTGGCTGCAAGTGTCCTCATAATTTCACCCCCCTGACTACTGTCCTTTTCATCCCGAGTTGCTCCAATGCAGAAGCTTCTGACTGAATGTGCCAGCATCACACAGTACATAGGAAACAGGGATTTCATGATAGTTTTATGACAGACTTACTTTTGTCCAGCTTCTCCTTGGCCTGCACAAGGTCCATACTTATAAGCATACACTAAGCGAGGGATAAAGTCAGAGGTTATCGCTATGACAAATGCATTTGTAATAACCGAGAGAATTCCAATGCCTTCCAGGATTCCGTACCAAATTCCTATTCAAAGAGAAGTGTTCTATTAGTTCCAGACACAACAGCAGAGACAACAGTACAAAAATTCCTAAATACACTTGTCACCAAGAGTAAGAATTTGTACGTGCAAACACCTCGGCATTGAAGGAGTTTCTGGGAAAATGCCAATGCTTGCGACTTAATGACTCAGTCAGGATCAGACGTAAGTTAGAGAGTTTTGGTCAGTGATAAGGCACCAATACATTATCCAGTAAGATGAGCACTCAGTGTCAAGCCACTAGCAGGCTGGGAGCTCCTGAAATGAGCTGACATCTGGGTGCCCAGTCCCTGTTGCACTGACCTAGGGTAGGTGCTCACTGAATGTGAGTTTGTTTCATATGGAGGTTAAACACGGCTGTGAGCCAAGTATGTCCATATCCCATTCTCTTCTATATACACTGAGTGTCTGCTGGTTCTATTCTAAGCCTTTGATGCAGAAATGAATAAAAGATTGTCTCTGACCTCAGGCAGTGCTCAAGAGGCTGCACCTGATTCAACTCAGCCTCTCTTATCAAAGACCAAAGGCCATCTCTGTGTTTAGAAAGACTGGATTATGCTTTATGTGACCCAGAGAAATACCAAGGCAAGACAAAGCAAAGCAAATGGAAGATTACTTTAAAAAGGAAATAAGTGATAATAAATCAAAATTCTAGATTCCAGGTTCAAATAACAGAATTGGGAAATCTATATAAGCACAAATTCTCTAGGACTAGAAATGATAAATTTCCAAATAGACACCTTTTCTTCTTGTCTCATATTATTTAAAGCTTAATATAATTATTCTTTTGCAAGAATAACTTAAGTCATCTTACATGGAAACCATAAGGAAAAATCTAAAGTTGGTGTTTGTTTTTATTTCATCCACCAGATGGTTAATATCTTAAAAAAAATTTTCAAACCCAACTTACCTATGTCTTTGGCCCTTGAAGCTAAAGGTCGCCTCCACTGTGTGACAAATTTGTATGCATCAAGTCGAATTTCAATTATGTTGTTCAGTAAGGCCAGAAGTGGTGCTAGGGGAAAAGCTGCCACAAAGATAGTTGTGAATCCAAACTGAAGAACTAGAGAAGAAAAAAGGAAAAAGAACAAAGGGTCTTGGCTTTCATTGCTATCTTCAAAAGGATAATAATCTAAATGTGTCCTTGCCTTCACCCATATTTTTTCTAATATAGAAGCCCAGGAAACATCTCTTCCAGAAAGATGGCCAGGACACTAGAAAAAGAGGCACTACGGGGGCCTGGAAGGAATGACAACCTAGGAGCAATGATCATACATAGGATCCAGATCTCATTTTATAAATACCATTTTTAAATAAAAGATACACAACTCCTTGAAAAAATGTTTGATTCTAGAGCCATGGCAGGGGAAATACAAGGGGAGGCTGGAATATCTCGTAATGCCAGAAAGTTTATGAAGTCCTTGAAATAGAATGGGGAGCATATCAGTAGGACACGGGACAAACCTGGAGGAGCCACCAATGGCAAAAGTGGGAACAATATATACAACAAAATAAGTGATAGTATTGGGTTATATCCAAGGCCTAAATAGCTAAGTCCATACTAATATAAATGCTGACACAAATAACTGAATACATGGGGGAGAATGGATAGCTCCTCCCTATGGTTAAAGTTGAATAAATTAAAAAAAGAAATGCATAAAAATAAATGTAAAAGGAAAGATAAAGATACAAAGTCACCACTGGCCAAAAACATCACAGTAATTATTGCAGGCAAGAACCACCAAAGAATGCCAAATTTAATAGGGGGAATTATAGTAAAAAAAGGGGGGGTCATTTGTATATTCTCAAAGTATCTCCCTCTGTTAAAGTAATTACAGAGAAAAAAACATTTTTGGGGGGAGGAGGGAAACATTATCTTTACAGTGGAAAGACCTGGTTATTACTTGTAATAAGACATATTGACATTTCATGCCCCTATGATATACTGAGCATACATCATTTCTGTGGTGTTCTTGCCAAAAAGGCATAACCTCAACATAATCATGAGAAAACATTAGATAAATCCAAATTGAAGCACCTTCTACTGAACTCTAAACCAGTACTCTTCAAATGTATCAAGATCATGAAAAACAAGAACTATCTTAGATTGGAAGAAAGTAAGGAGACACACATTTAAATGCAATGTTGGATCCTGGATGGGTCATGGACAAGAAAAAGTAAAAAAACTGGTAATATTAAAATAAGGTTTGTGATTAGTTAATAGTGTTGTATTAATGGTTACTTTCTGCTTCAATAAATATATAACATATTAACAGGGGAAATAAGGTGAAGAGTAAATGGGAGCTCTATTTTTTTTGCAATTTTGCAAAATAAAATGTTAGATACAAATCAAAGCAAACAAAACGGCAGTCCCCGATGCAAAGAAAGAAGACAGCATAATTGAAAATTTAAAAATATAATTTATTGGGCATAGTAGACTGCAAAAAAGTACTTGGATAAATGCATGACTGTATAGTTTGTTTTTGCTCTTAGAGACTGCTTTAGAAAATAATAATGACTAACACTTATATACCATTTCTATGTAACAGCCACTGTTCTAATTACCTCACATATATTAGCTCATTTAATTTTCACAGTAACCCTATTGTATTGGCATTATTATTACCCTTACTTTACCGGTGAGAAACCAGAGGCACTAAGATCAAATAACTTCCTTGACACACAACTAAGAAGCAATTCCAACATAGGAAATGTGGTTCCAGAGCCCTGAAGAATCAGTCCATTTACCTCATCTCTGTAGTACTGCCATCTCCAGGGTGTCACCTGTCTTGGGTCACATGTCACTTGAGTCACAATACTCCATGCCCATGCTATTGGCTCTTCACCCACCAACAGACACAAGCATATCCCTTAATTTTCCCCTTGGTTTCCCCTTTCTGCTGACTTTCTTCTTTCCTTGGGTCAGTCCATCTACTCTCATGACTTCATTAGTATCTGATAAGGATTCTTAATTTCCTATCGCTCATCCTGAATCTTATCAGGGAATTTCCAGTTGTCTGCTATTATGCTATATAGAAGCAGCACTCTCCAAACCCTGATTCAATCTTAAACCCCAATCTCTCATTCTTAAATACATTCCTTCCTTTCATGTCTTCCCCTCAGATTTGTCTTGCATAAAAACGAGGTCTCATCTAGCTCATTTTTCATGACCATTATCCTCTAAGTCTCCACTCTCCCTACTGGAGTTCAGATACTCATGTTCTAACTGACTTCTCTGCCTCATATTTTCACCTCCCTTCCCCATATTGCTGGGGTCAATATTGGTTAAAGCCCATAAGAATGATCAATCATCTCCCTATTCCAAGTATTTCAGAAGATTCTCATTGTCTATAGATTAAATCCCCAACTTTTCACTGTGCCATTCAAGGATCTTTCAAGCCTCATGTCCAAACATACCTCATGCCTAGACAGGTTTTCCAAACAATCTTCTACTTTGGCAACACTGAACTTCTGGTTTTATGGGTTCATGTCATATACTTAGTGTGTTTATGCATACTCTGGATGAAATCCTATTCTTCCTTCAAGGGTGGGCTCCATTTGGCCTCTGCTGGTATCTTTTATAATTGTAATTAACTACTGCTTCCTTAGTAGCTTCTGCAACTCTTTTACTGGAGAATTTATTTTGTCTTGATTTTATGGCTCTTTCCCTTATGGCATTGACTCTTGTATTTCAGTCTTTGATCCATTTTGAGTTAATTTTCATGAGTGACGTAATACAGGGGTCCAATTTTTCTGCATGTGTTTATCCAGTTTTTTTCCAACACCATTTGTTGAAGAGACTTTCCTTTCGCTATTAAATATTCTTGGTTCTCTTGTTGAATATTTGTTGACCATACATGAAGGAGTTTAATTCTGGATTTTCTATTATATTCCATTGGTCTATGTGTGTAATTTTACTCCAGTAAGATACTGTTTTGTTACTACAGATTTATAACATAGTCTGAAATGAGGAAGTGTGCTATCTCCAACTTTGTTCTTTTTCCCCAGGACTGTGTGGGCTATTTGAGTTCTTCTGTGGCTCCATACAAATTTTAGGTTTATTTTACTTTTTGTTGTTGTTGTTGTTAAAGATTTTGAGAGAGAGAGAGAGTGTGCACAAGCAGGGGGAGGGTTAGAAGGGGAGAGAGAAGCAGACTCCCTGCTGAGCAGGGAGCCTGATGCAGGGCTTTATACCAGGGTCCAAGATCATGACCTGAGCTGAAGACAGCTGCTTAACTAAGCCACCTAGGCTCCCTGGTTGTTGTTTTTTTTTTTCCTGTTCACTTTTTATTTTTTGTTCTGTGTCTGTGAAGAATGTCATTGATATTTTAAAGGGGATTGCATTGAATCTACAGACGGCTTCAGGTAGCATGGACATTTTAACATTACTTTTGCCAATCCATGAAGAGAAGATGTCTTTCCATTTGTGTCTTTTCAGTTTCACGCAGCAGTTATAGGTTTCACTGTACAGATCTTTCACTTTCTTGGTTAAATTTATTCCTAGGTATTGACTTTGATGCTATTCTAGATGGGGTAGCTTTCTTTCTCTTCCAGGTGTTTCATTCTTAGTGTATAGTATATCCTGCAAGTTTACTGAAGTTGCTGATTAGTGCTGACAGTCGTTTTAGTTGAGTCTTTGAGATTTCCTATATATAAAATCATTTCATCTGCAAATAGTGAAAATTTTACTTTTCTCATTTGGATGCCTTTTCTCCGTCTTGCCTAACTGTTCTAACTGGGAATTCTAGTACTATATTGAATAAGAGTAAGGAGAGGAGATTGGGCATCCTTTTCTTGTTCTTGATTTTTTTTAAAATATTTGATTTATTTGACAGAGAGAAACACAGCCAGAGAGGGAACACAAGCAAGGGGAGTGAGAGAGGGAGAAGCAGGCTTCCTGCCGAGCAGGAAGCCCAATGTGGGACTTGATCCCTGGTCTCTGGGATCATGACCTGAGCCGAAGGCAGTTGCTTAACCAACTGAGCCACCCAGGTGCCCCTCTTGTTCTTGATCTTAGCAAAAAAGCTTTAAATTTTTCTCCACTGAGTACAATATTAGCTGTGGGTTTATCATATATGCCCTTTATTATGTTGAAGTATATGTTCCTTCTATACCCAATCTGTTGAGGGTTTTTATAACGAAAGGAAGTTGTGTTTTATCAAATGCATTCTCTGAATCTATTGAGATTATCATATGGTTTTTATCTCTTCTACTAATATATTACATTTGACTTGCCTATTTTCAACTAGCCTACATTCCAGGGATAAATCCCATTTGGTCAGTGTTTGAATTCAAAAAGACATGAAAGTGATTAGTTTACTAATATTTGTCAAGAATTTTTGTATTTATATTCATCCAGGATATTTGCTCATACTTTCCTTGTAGTATCCTTACCTGGCTTTGCTCTCAAGGTAATTCTGGCCTTGTAGAATGAGTTTTAAATTTTTCCTCTTCTTCCATTTTTTGGAATAGTTTGAGAAAGATCTGTATTAATTCTTCTTTAAATATTTGGTAGAATTCACCAGTGAAGCCGTCCTAGGTATGCTGTGGTAGGATATTTTTTATTACTGACTTAATATCTTCATTTGTGGTCTGTTCAGATTTTCTATTCCTTCCTGATTCACTCTTGTAGGTTGTATGTTTTTTAGACATTTATCCATTTATTCTAGATTATCTAATTTGTTGGCATGTAATTGTTCATTATAGCCTCTTATAAACCTACTATTTTTGTAGTATCTGTTGTGTTATCTCCTTCTTCATTTCTAATTTTATCTGAATATTTTCTTTTTTCTTAGTCTAGCTAAAGGTTTGTCAATTTTATTTTTTCAGATCATCTCTGTTTTGTTGATCTTATCTATTTTTTTTTCTGCTCTCTATTTCATTTATTTCTGCTCTCATCTTTATTATTGCCTTCCTTCTAGTCACTTTGGGCATAGTTTGTTCTTTCTTTTTACAAGTCCTTGAAGTATAAAATTAGGCCATTTGGGGTCTTTTAAATTTCTTAATACATGCATTTATTGCTATATACTTCATTCTCAAAAACTGTCTTTGTTACTTCTGAAGAGGATGGTAGAGTAAGAGGATCTTGAGGTCACCTTTTCCCTAGATATACCTAGTTAACAACCACATCAGTGTAAATAACCCAGAAAATGACCCAAAGATGGAAAGAACAGACTCTTCACAGCTAATCATATAGGAAAGTCTACATCAAAAATGGTAGGAAGGATGAAGACACATCCTCCCTGAGACTTGTTTCCTTTGCTTTTTAGTTTAGTCAGTCTGATGCCTGAGGTAACATTTTAAAAATTTGATTTGCATTTCCCTGATGATGAGTAATGCTGAGCACCCTTTCATGTGTCTGTTGGCCATCTCTATGTCCTTTTTGAAGAAATGTTTGCTCTGTTTTCTGTTCAGTTTTTTAAATTGCGTTATAATTGGGATTTTATTTATTTTTTTGGTGTTGACTTGTATATATTCTTTATATAATTCTTTTTTTTTTTAAAGATTTTATTTATTTGACAGAGAGAAACACAGCCAGAGAGGGAACACAAGCAGGGGGAGTGAGACAGGGAGAAGCAGGCTTCTGGCCGAGCAGGGAGTCTGATGTGGGACTCGATCCCGGGTCCCTGGGATCATGACCTGAGCTGAAGGCAATTGCCCAACCAATTGAGCCACCCAGGCGCCCTTTTATATAATTCTTTATATATTTTGGATATTAACCCCTTAGAAGATACATAATTTGCAAGTATCTTCTCCCATTCATTAGGTGGTCATTCTGTTTTCTTAATGGTTTCTTTTGCTGTGCAAAAGGCTTTTATTTTGGTATACTCTCAGTAGTTTTTTATTTTTTTAATTAACATGTAAGGCATAGTCCATCTCTGTTTTTTTTTTTTTTTCTTGTTTCTTGGCTGAGATTGAGAACATGGTGAGTCTTTGTCTTCTCAGTCCTAAAAGACAGCAAGAAGCTCAGTTCTGTCCTTTGGAAGGTTTTAATGTCAGCTCCATATCTTATTGCTCATCACATCTTCAATATATTGCATTATTAGAGATAAAGAAGGATTTTACATAAAAGGTGAATTCGACAATGAACTAGAAAAATCCTGAAATGTTTGCATGTAATAACATAGCTTCAAAATACATAAAGGAAAAGTTGGCAGAACTAAAAGAATAAATTCACAATCATACTGGGAATTTTAATATACTTATTAACTAGTATATAAAATAGAAAGTTTTACACTGAAAAAATAAAATAATAAAAAAATAAAATAAACTTTAATAAGAACAGAGAAGATCAGGGTGCCTGGGTGGCTCAGTGGGTTAAAGCCTCTGCTTTCGGCTCAAGTCACGATCTCAGGGTCCTGGGATCAAGGCCCGCATCGGGCTCTCTGATCAGCAGGGATCCTGCTTCCTCCTCTCTCTCTGTCTGCCTCTCTGGCTACTTGTGATCTCTCTATCAATCAATAAATAAAATCTTAAAAAAATAAAAAGAACAGAGAAGATTCAAACAACACAATTAAGCAACATTGACTAACTGACATACATAGAGCATTATAATCAGTAATTGCAGAACACACTTGAAACACTTACCAAAATATGCTGGGACATAAAGCAAATTTCAACATATATCAAAGAACTGAAATAACATAGAGAATATCCTCTAACCACAGTGGAATTAAATTAGATATCAATGACAGAGGGATAAATACAAAATCCCCAAATGCTTTGATAGTAAGCAACACATCACTAGAAAAATATACAGGTCAAAAATGAATGGAAGCTGAAATATGTCTTGATGAAAATATTACATGTCAAAACTTATGGGATACAGCTAAGCAGTGTTCATAGAAAAAGTTACAGCTCTAAATGCCTATAATGGGTAAGAAAAAAAGCTGAAAATCAGTGTTTAAGCTTCCTTCTTAAGATGTTGGGAAAAGAGAAAATTAAGCCAAAGAACACATAAGAAAGGAAATAAAGATAAAACAGAACGAATGAAATAGAAGGCAAATGTATAATAGAGAAAGAATCAACAAAACACAATTTCTATTTTTTTTGAAAAGACTAACAAATTTCTTGCTAGACTATTAAAGAGAATCGCACAAACTATGGAATTATTGATGAAAACGAGAATATTATTACAGACCTAATACATATAAAAAGTTAATAGAAGGGTATTATGAACAATTTTATTCCAACTAAATTTCAATATGTAGATGAAATGGATAAATTTCTTAAAAAACACAATTAAAAACCAGCTATTAGGGGCACTTGGGTGGCTCAGTTGGTTAAGCCACTGCCTTCAGCTCAGGTCATGATCTTTGAGTCCTGGGATCAAGTCCCACATCGGGCTCCCAACTCCATGGGGAGTCTGCTTCTCCCTTTGACCTTCTTCCCTCTTATGCTCTCTCTCGCTCACTCCCTCTCTCTCAAATAAATAAAATCTTTAAAAAAACAGCTATCAAAAGGGATTCTAGAAGAAATAGAAAATCTAAATTGCCCTATATCTATTAAATACATTAAATCTACAGTTAGAAATCTTCCCACAAAGAAAATTCCAGGTTTAGCCAACTTCACCGAGTTCTTCCAAATATGTAGGTAAGAAATAATAATCTTACATAAAGTGTTTAAGAGAATAGAAACAGGGAAAGTTCTCCAAAAATTATCCAAATCAGAGGTCATCATAGCAATGACACCAAACTCTGAAAGAAATAGTACAAAAAAGAAATACTATAGTAGGATATGTTTCATGAACTTATATACAAATATTAGCAAATTAAATTTAGCAATTAAAGGAAAAAAGAGTATCATGATCAAGTGAGTATTTTTCCCAAAATTTGTAGGTTGGTGTAACAACTTTAACAACAACAACAAGAAAAAATTATCAATGAAATTTACCACATTAATAAAGAAAAACTCATATTTTAGTAAATTTAGAAAAAATATTTGATAGAATTTAATTATAATTTATGATGATGAATCTCAGCAACCTAGGAAACTTCTTTAACCTGAAAAAAGGCATGTATATGTCAAGGTTGGGGGAAAAATGAGTAGGCAGGGCACCAATGATTTTTAGGACAGTGAAAATACTCTGTATAATATTATAAGGCTATCTATATCATTATACATTCATCTAAACCCATAGGATGTAAAACACCAAAAGTAAGGTAAACTATGGACTTTGGGTGATTATGTGTTAATATAAGTTTATCCTTGATTTAAAAAAATGTGCCTTTCTGGCGATTGATGTTGATAATGGGGAGGCTATGAATGTGTGGGGATAGGAGGCATATGGGAAATCTCTGAGATTTCTCAATTTTGTGATAAACCTAAAACTGCTCTAAAAAAAAGCCTTTAAAAAATCAATGAGAAAAGATAATCCCAATAGAAAAGTGAGCTAAAATGCCCACAGTAGCTGAACTATGGAAAGAGTCTAGGTGTCCATCAATAGATGAGTGGATAAAGAAGATGTGGGGTGTGTGTGTGTGTGTGTGTGTGTGTGTGTGTGTGTGTGTATGTGTATGGGTATGTTGTGGAAGAGAAGAAGTGGAATACTATGCAGCCATAAAATCTTGTCATTTGCAATGACATGGATGGAACTAGAGGGTATCATGCTTAGCGAAATAAGTCAATCAGAGATAAAAAAAAAATTATCACATGAGCTCGATATGAGGAATTTGAGAGGGAGGTCAGAGGGCTGTCAGGGGAAGGGAGGAGAAAAATGAAAGATGGGACTGGGGAGAGAGACAAAGCATAAGAGACTCTTAATCTCAGGAAACAAACTGAGGGTTGCTTGGTGGAGGTGGGGGAGGAACAGGGTGGCTGGGTGGGATGGACACTGGAGAGGGTATCTGCTATGGTAAGTGTTATGAATTGTGTAAGACTGATGAATCACAGACCTGTGTCCCTGAAATGAATACTATGTTATATGTTAATTTAAAAAAAGAAAAAAGAAGAAGAAGAAAAGCTAAGTGTAGAAATTAGAAATCTGATTCTAGAAGTTATAGGGAACCAATTTTGAAGAATAAAGTTGAAACTTTTGCTCACTTTAATGCACCAATATAAGAGAGCAAGAAGGCAAGGCACCAACCAGGAAAGGATGTTTCATTTGCAGTACAGATATCTGACAAATGATTCATATCCAAAATAGGTAAATAACACTAAAAAAAGAAACTAAACAAGAACATGGGTTTAAATGGGAATTCACAAAAAAGCATAGCCTTATGGATATAACCATATGAAAAGTTGCCCAACATTATTAGTTGCCAAGAAATTTCAAATTAAAATCATGAAATACTACTATATACCAACCAGATGGCTAAAATTTGCAAAGACTAACAAGTTTTAGTAAGTGTTTGGAATAAGTGAAGCTCTAAGATTGCTGGTTGTAGTGTAAATTGGTAGAACCCAGTTTTGAAAACTGAAAGTGTCTGAAGATCAACAAATGCCTATCTTTTGGCCTAGTAAGTCCAACCTACATAAATTCCCTTCAGATATATGTATATATATTAACCAAGTCACATGTAAAAAATGTTCACAATACTATTTGTAAGAGCCCAAACCTGGAAATAAACTGCAAGTCTATCACCAGTAGAATGAATAGATAAATAATGGCACATTCCTATTTTCAGGAGTCTAGAAGATTCCTACAGACTCACAAAATAGTCCTGTCAGCACACTGACTTCTGCATTTTCATAGTAAATCTGCCTCTCTTTACTCAAGTTTGACAGAGGCTTTGATCCCTATTAAAAAGCATTTATCTAGTGCATTTATCCTTAGGAGTGTTCATGAAGTTTCATACTCATGAAGTACATTTTATGATATGTATGGGAGGGGGCTGAAGGATCGGTGGTGGTGGGGTCTGTTGTGGAAGAGAAGAAGAGAAAGTTGGGGAGTATTTGGGAGTAGAAATGCAAAAAGAGAGGAGAGAGAGAGAGAGAGAGAGAGAGAGAGAGAGAGAAAGAGAGAGAGAGAAGGAAGGAAAGAAAACAAAGAAAGAAAAAAGAAAAAGAGTGAGAGAGAGAGAGAAAGAAAGAAAAAGAAAGAAAGAAAAAACAACAAGAAGATGGAGATGAGCATCAAAGAGAAAATCCACCTGCTTCATAATTTTGCTTCAGGTATACATTCTAGGAATACTATATGGCAATGAAAATAAAGTTTGCTATGTGAAGCAACATAGAAGAATCTTATACACATGATATTTAGTGAAAGAAACCAGCTATAAAATAATGTATTATACAATTTCACTCACATGGAGATTTAAAAAAAAGGGCAAATTAATCTATGGTGCTAAAATTCAGTAGCATGGTTACTGAGGGTGTTATGACTTGGAAAGAAAACAAAGAGCATTCTTTGGTAGTGATAATACGCTATTTCTTGAATTGACCATACAGAATGGCAAACATTTTCTTTAAGGAGCCAGAAAGTAAACATTTAAGGCTTGGTAGTTCAGTCTCTGTCAAAACTATTCAACTATACTATTGTGCAAAACCAACTATAGATAATATGCAAATAATTGGATATTGCTGTGAAACAATAAAATCTTATTTACAAAAACAGACAACGAACTCAACTTGACCTGAGGACTCTGATTTGTGATGTTCTTACCTACACAAATTTGTAAATATGTAAAAATTTATTGATCTATATACTTATTTATATACTTTCTGCACTATCATACTTCAATGAATACATTAAAATATAAATAACAAAGAAGGAAAGTCATTAAGAAATAAAACGAGAACGAAAGGAAGCAGTTAGGATTCACTAGTCTGCTTGTGATGTTTCTGAGATTTGTTTCTTGCTGCAGATACTGCAGTATTTGAAGCACTAATTCTAGCCACATAAAAGCTTCTTTTCAAGCACTCAATATACCAACATTATTGTTCATTTCCTTCTTTATGGGAGAAAAGCCCATTAAGAGACCTCAAAATCATTAGTTCTCTTAATGAATTCCCTTTATTAAGTTTTATTATTAATGCACACATTGATTTTTTTCTCTAAGTTATATTATACTGCCACTCTATACTTGAAACTCCAAAAAACATCAGTGGATACTTAAGACATAAGCAATCTAAGAACATTAAGCATCAATTCTACTACTCCTTTAATTTTCAGATTTTCCCAGAAAGAACTATTTCTTTCAGAAGTAATGTATCTCGCTCATACCCCCACTTTTACTGTTACAGAGCTTAAACATAATTGAAAAAAGAAAAACCCATATACTTAATGTATCTGCTAAGCAATTTTGTTAGCTTTTCTCCCATGGGAGATAAGAACAGGAAAATAATAATGATGATACAAATAACATGTACCAAGTGTATCTTATGAGCCCAGTCATTGTTCTAAGCCTTTTCCATTTATTAATTCATTTAATCTACACAAGGGCCTTATGAAGTGGTTACTCTCATTATTATCCCCACTTTAGAGGTGAAAAAATTGAGACAGAGATTAACTGTCCAAGTTTCATAGTTAATAAGCAATAGGGCTGAGATTTGAACCCAGGTAATCTGGTTCCATAGCCCATGCTCTTGGATACATGCTTGTGTACATGTACAACATATAAGATAAAAAGCTTGGGTTTGATTAAGAGAGAAATCAAAGTCCTTAAATGTAAGTGCAGCATAGCTTAAGCATTCCCAGCTTCCTGCCATCCTCACCAAGAGAAATGGATTCTCCCCCATTCCCTCTACTGATACATTCTGCATCATCCTGGGCACTTTATAACTTTGGCTTTCCCCCACTAGCCCATGTACTCTTTGAGAGCTGGGACTGTGCCTTATTCCTTCTTGTAGCTCTTGTGCCAAGCATAGTACCTGCCTGGACATAACATGGACATAACCTCAAAACATATCTGCATAAATGAATGAATCAAACATACTATGACAATCCCCTTTCCATTGGTTTACCAAGTTTTCCAAATCATTTTTATTTCCTGGTGAATGATGACAAGGGAAAGGACACAATGTCATGAAGAGTTTGAAGTGTCTAGGCTTTTGACACCCTTTCTATGGATTGAGCTTCTTAAAACAAGAAGCTCCCTCCTCTGAATTCAGCTGGAGAATCCCCCCCCCCACTGCTGGCCTCAATGATAGAGGGTGCATGTCTGGCTGAATACAACTTGAGGTCTAGAATTGGCATTTAGAATTAATAGGATAAAATAGGATATCTGCATACTCATTTCTAAGTATTCATCGAAGAGTCCATACGCATTCATGGGTTGCAGGTTGTAGTCCTTTTCCCACTGTGGGAAACTTATCTTTCTTTCAGGTCCATGTTCTTGTCTTACTTTTCTTCTGGTCCACCAATTCTGAATTAACCTGCCAACAAGATCAATTCCTTTTAAAAAATATTTGACTATTCATAAGACTTAAGCAATAAGACAGACTTCACATATAGAACCATAGGTGAAAAATGTTCCGGATCATCTGCCAAGGAAATAAAACCTTGGATCAGAAAGATGATATCAATGGCTACACTTCATGCGTTTGCACTTGCAGGTGAACAGAATGACTTTAACTATTCATGAAATTGTCTCATGTTTGGTATCACCTCAGAGGGTGGGATAGAGGACAACATCTATACACTTATCCTCTAGCACCAAGACAACACTCAGACCTTGGAGTAGAGGAAGGTTTGGCTTAGCTGACTTAATTTAGGACCTATGGGAAGTCTTACCATGTGAATGCTGACCTGCATATTATGACTGAGGGCCCGGAAGGTCTACAGACGCACTAAATGCTTCCCCTTTTAGCACATGGAAGTTTGCACATCTATAACTGGACTTGCCTACTTTTAGCTTGAGCTCAACAGGGGCTCTGATTCCCAGTAAAATAACAACTCACACTGATGAGGTTAGCCATTAGTCATTAGTAATATTCAGGAGTACATCTATGAAATGGAAGAGGGCTGAGGAAATGGGTACAAGGGCCAAGTGTGTGTGCTATAGGGGACAAGGGAAAATTGAGGAGTATCCAAGAGTAGATATGACAGAAATGCCCAAAAACAAATTGCAAAATAAAGGAAATAATGGGATGGGTATCAAAGACAAATGACCTACTTCCCAATTTTGCTCTCTGTCCATACTACTAGAAGATAAAATATAGTTCCCTTGATGTCTCTGAGATTTTGATAAATTATGGTCTATACTTTAAAGTAGCATATAATGCTGCTAATTTTTAAATTTAATGCATTTAAAAAATGTTTCATAGACAACATCAAGCACTCGGAATAAGTTTTCTAAAAATCTAAGAATAGAAAATTATTGGCATAGGTTTTGACCGAGAGCTAAGAAGTGACTTTTTCAAAGTGATCCAAGTTCTAGTTAATCGTTCTGGCTCAGTGGTCCTCCCTGAAACCTGGAGTTCTCTATGGAGACACCAAGCTGACATGGAAACCAGTAGGTGTGGAATTAAAGCAGAAATAGAAGTTGCTGATTTATGTTCCTTTAAACTTAACTGATCAGAGCTGAGCAAATATAGCAGAATTCATGCTTAGCCTTACAAAAGTGATGCAAGTTTTTGTCTATTGTCATCAACATAAACTATTATTACCAGGTGATCGTATTTTTATTTGTCAAGGCCTGTTGACTTAGGAATACTCCAGTTTCTTTTCTGCATCCCTAAACTTTTCTCTTTTTCATAAGTTCCTTTCCTGTACACCTTGAGTTTAAGGTAGTTAAAAAACATGACCATTTTTTTTGGTGGGGGTGGTGAAGTAAAGCTCTAGTTAATGGGTCGCAACTAGTGAGAGCCTTGCAATGCTACAACATGAGGGTCAGAAGCATTATTTAAAGGAGCTACAAGCAAGTGTTCAATATTTAGGGTCCCACAGAGACTTTTTAAAGAATATTCACTATCATTTATACTTCTTATATTAAATCTTCCTAAAGAGTCAATGTTTATTACTTTCATGACTGCCTTTGAATAACTGAGCATGAACACTTAGCTCCAGGTATAAGCACTGCCTAACTACTGAGTCTGCATTGCTTATGCTACTTGCCACACCTAGAAAAGCCAATGATGAGCAATGCTGCGTCTCAACTATAGATGTCTAAGGTACTTACGGGTAGCCAAGTTCCATGAAATTATTCCAGGTCTGCTTTAGCACCATTATAATACCCATTTGCATACAGAGATCAATAAGGCATCCACTAGGGTGGCACTGCGAGGTAAGCAAACACAGAAATTCCAGAAATCAATGGAGAGGAAGAAAGAGTGTCTGGTTTCTAATCTGCACAAAGTTGCCCTAGGTTGTTAAATATAAGACTGTAGGAAATAAGGAATGGTGGAAGAATACAGACCTCTTCTAGTCTCCATCTGTTTATCAGTCTCAAGTAGGCACCTGGGTGTCCTGTAAATCTTCAACACACAGAAGAACAAACCATTAGCATCCTGGAGGTCTAAGCTTTTCATGACTATCATGTTCAGATTAGCACATCTCCAATGAAAATTACTGATACAATCAGGTCTGAGAGAATCAGGAAACTCTCCAGAGCTGCCATGGCTGCAGCTTCTGGAATTCTCCAGGGAATATTTCCCTCCTGGACTGTCTGGCTGCTGACCACAGAGGCCAGCTCTTGTCGCTTGCTGTGACTTTGAACATCTTCTGCTAAATATCAAGCACTGTGGCCTGTGCAGAAAATACCATGTTGGATTGAAATATGTTCTGATCTTTTTTTTTTTTTTGAAATTTTTTTGTGTTATGTTAGTCATCATACAGTACATCATTAGTTTTTGATGTAGCATTCCAAGATTCATTGTTTACATATAACAACCAGTGCTCGATGCAATACGTGCCCTCCTTAATACCCACCACCAGGCATTCTGATCTTTTTGAATAGAAGTTTAATTTGAAAAAAATAACCAGCTTTACAGTTTGACAAGCATTCCACAATGAAATAGCTTGATACTGAGGAGAAGTGATGCATCCATCCCACCAAAACCCAACACTCACCTGTCTTTGGTTCTTATCCCCTCAGAGATTACTTCCTGGCACAAAAGAATTCATAGGACGTGACTACTTAACACAGGAGCCTTTGCAAACCCTCATACCTGCTAGGTTCTCCTCTGGCATCCTATGTCAGCCCCTTTTCTATTCGGATGTCCTTCCCTCTTTTGTGAAGGCAGGCATCCAGGACATACAGCAGACCACCCTTCCCATTAGGTCACCTGTTCATATAGGTATGAGATCCAGGGGCCTGACTCAGGTGTAGATGGTGCCCACAAGTTTTAAATTCATCCTTCACTTGTGCAAATGCTTTTCCTCTATGTACCTTAGCAAGAAAAGGTACATGATAACTTTTGAGTGCAGTGACGATTTCCCAGGATGGGAATGGGAAGGGAAAGGAGGAGGCTAATCTCTCTTTACCTTTTGTATAAATCACTCTAAAGGAGGTGCTTCTCTGTCACCCTAGTCAGAGACCTCCAAGTGTTCTGTCCCTGGCCTGCAGAAGTGTGGGGAGATCAGGTCCATACCTTCCAAGGAAGAACGCGATGTAAAATGTGGAGCTGTTCAGATTGACAAACTGAAAAAGAAACATTTTCAGGGTGAAGCTGTTTTCCCACTCGGACTCTGTGCGAGGCTGTTCTGTGAACAAAAAGGGGAGTAGAGTTTGAGAGGTTGCCTTTGACCCCTTCTTAATCCCTCTGCCCTATGCCCCATACACACAGGGCAGGAGCAGAGGTGTCCTGAGGAGGCTGCAGGAGACCCCAGTTTGCCTATAGACAGTGGGTGATGGAATGGACCACCCACGAGATACTCAAGCTTGCAGACCAGCCCCAATCAGGGTGTGGTGGGAAGCAGCTACTGACTTACTGAGGGGACAGAATTTCCAGTTTGTTGTGCTGTGACAGGATGCCCAGAGACCCTGGAGTAGAGACAGCTAGGGCTAAAGGGGCCTTATTCCATTCTGCCCTTAGTTTCTGCTTGTGGGGCAGGGCCTGTGTGTGTTCAGGTCCCCTCCCAGCTCCTAATTAATTCCTTGTTCTCAAATTCTATTCTGGTGAAATGCCAGGTCCTGCTTCATGAGAGGGAGTCAGGCACTCCCCACCCCAGAATGCTGAGAATATCTGACTTCTTGCCTGTCATCCTCATCCATCATTTTTTCCTTCTCATGGACAAATATCAAGGAGATGACCTCATTTTAGAGCTTTTACTGTATATCACCGTCTGTATCTCACAGTATTCTGACCTCAGTCGGGCGCCAATTCCCATCTCCTTATATTTGACTTCCATAAAGCAGGTGCTCTTTGGACACTGTGATATGAATTAAAATATGAATTGAACTTCCCACTTGACATCTCATATCAAATGCACCTATCCTTCCCTAGAAGCTGCATCCTGATCTCAAGCAATGTCAAAGAGAATATATTTACTTCTATAGGAATTTCCCTCCATATTCCCTGAGTTTCTAATTGCTCTTTACCATTTCACCCCATCAATTCCTTTTCCACTAATTCCTCAAAATGCTTGCTGGGAGCATATTTGAGAAGGGGGGGGAGAATCATATTTAATAAGGCTGTACTGCTGTTGAGGAAAGAAAAGACAAAGGATTTTAAAAGGGTTTTATCTTTACTTCACTTGTGCTACTGAACTATTGGTTACATAGGAAGGTCTCCCAGGTTTTAGCCAGCTGGGTGGGTGCCCAGGTGGGCCAGGACTGTATCTCTCTGGCTTCTCTGCCAGCTTGGATCAACGTGCCACTGGACACAATCTAACAATGCAGTTACCTCCTCAGTGGCTATAAATCTCTTTCTATCTTTTCAGGCAAGGGGTGGTAATGATGGAGGATTTTAATGACATTTAAGGAGATATGCCAGGTATCTAGCTCTGTGTCTGGCACAATAAGTGGTATTATAATGATTATTATAAATAAAAGCACTTTTGGGATTCCCTCCTCCCCAGATAAGCTACATATGGGAAATGCTAAAATAGGTTTATGTGTGGGAGCATGTAATTTTCTCAAATTGCATAGAGTAAAATGAGTACTGTTTCATTAATAAAATTGGGACAATTTCTTTATCTTGAAAACATGGAAAATGTACAGTGTATAGTCAGCTACCAGATTGTTCTGTTTTATGGAGTCAGAGAAATGTTCTTAGGGGTGGCTTGTCCAGATGAATATTATTTCTATAAATGTCAGTAATGATTAGGCCACCTACATTCCTGGTAGAAGCCCCCTAGTCTTCAAAGCAACTCACCTTGCTGTGGTTTTTATATACCACAAAAACTTGATACATTTTTAATTAAATAAAAATTGTAGGCAAAGCAAATGAACACTTTTCTAAATGATTCTGGGCACTTTATCCACTACTTTTGTGATGCTATGTTTTTTTGTGCATTAAGAGAAAACCTGTTTCAAATTACATTAGCTTATGATAGATAATGTTTATGACAGGTTATAAAACTTTAAATAGAAATGACCCCCCCAATTACCAGACATACTTAAAATGTCCTGTTGAAGGCAAATAACAAATTATTGTATGCAACAATTCAAAATAAAAAGAATATTTCTCTTCAGCAGTGTTTCAGAAATCAGTTTTTAAAAAGATACTTCCCAGACCACAATACTGTCCCATGAAATAAAAAGGGTCTCACTTACCTAAATTTGTCAGAAGAAGCGCAACTTTCTCATAGAGCTGTAAAACAAATTTCATATATTTAACAAAAAAGCTGTAGATGCTATAAAGTCCGTAACTATAAAGGAAATAGGTAATCAAGTCATGAGTGAAAATAATTTCATTAACCGCCCATTACTCAACCAAGAACACACTGTGTTCATTCAAACAAACAGCTGTGTCCTTAAAAGGCAAGAAAGAAATGCACAAGGTCCCATTTTACTATTTTTAAAATCTCACTTCCTATGTTGGAGTAATTAATTGGCAACAAGGCCAGCTGCCATTAATTACTAGCTTGCTAAGTGATGCTGGGCAAATCACAATATTCCTGGACCTCAGCATGTCAAAGACTGATTCTGATGGTCAAATTCTCTAATCTCATTGTTTATGGACTTGCTGTATTTTATAGATTACAGCATCTATAAATACTGAAGTAATGAGACCTTACTAGGAACTCCTAAGCTTTTGATATTCTGCTTTTCTATTAGTACATTGGATGCATCCTTAACTCACCCAGCCATCTGGTAAATGGAGGGTTCTGAGAGGGAAGGGAAAAGTGTGTGTGTGTGTGTGTGTGTGTGTGTGTGTACGCGCGCGCACACACACACACACACCCATGTATTCATATGTATATGGAAGTGCAGGGGGCACAGTTCAGAGCAAACCCACCTCCAGGAGATTCCCCAGAGAGGTTATAAATTGAGAAAGAGAACAAGTGTCTTCTTTAAAATGAGAGACAGTAAAATGGAAAGGAAAACTAGTCAAATGGATTGGAACAACATGAAAATTAAGATGATGTTTATTTATTTATTTATTTTTAAAAAAGTTATTTATTTATTTATTTGAGACAGAGAGAGAGAATGAGAGAGAGAGAGAACATGAGAGAGGAGAGGTCAGAGGGAGAAGCAGAGCCCCCCCGCCGAGCAGGGAGCCCAATGTGGGACTTGATCCCGGGGCTCCAGGATTATGACCTGAGCTGAAGGCAGTTTCTTAACCAACTGAGTCACCCAGGCACCCAAGATCACATTTAAAGTAGTTAAAATGCCCTGGATAAAATCCCTCAGGCTGGAATTAAGACTTTACCGGTCAGCAACCTGTATGTAGGGCTTGGGCACATAACCTCATCTCTTCTTCAGACCACTGTTTTTATTTTATGTGACTGAGAATGGGTATTGGGCTCATTGATCTTGAGGTTCCAAACTTTTGAATGCTCTTATCCAAGACTTCTGCTAACTATAGAGTTAGGTAAAATACTGACTGTATTACTCTAAACTTTGAACAATGACTGGTTTGCTCTAGTTAGATAACTAATATGGCTATAGTATCATATTTTGTGTACAAAAGCCATAGACTCTTAGAGTCTAGAGATAAAAGAGATTGGTGTAATTTTCAATAAGAAATCCAAACTGTGGAAAGAGCCAACATGCCCTTCAACAGATGAATGGATAAAGAAGATGTGGTCCATATATACAATGGAATATTATGCCTCCATCAGAAAGGATGAATACCCAACTTTTGTAGCAACAGGGATGGGACTGGAGGAGATTAGGAGTGAAATAAGCCAAGCAGAGAAAGTCAAATATCACATGGTTTCATATTTACTTGTGGAGCATAAGGAGTAATATGGAGGACAGTAGGAGAAGGAAAGGAAATGTGAACTGGGGTAAATCAGGGAGGGAGATGAAACATGAGAGACTTTGGACTCAGAAACAAAGTGAGGGTCTTGGAGGGGAGGAGGTGAGGGGATGGGTGAGCCTGGTGGTGGGTACTGAGGGCACGTATTGCATGGAGCACTGGGTGTGGGGCATAAAACAATGAATTTTGGAACACTGAAAAAAATAAATCATTAAAAAAATCCTGAGGTATAGTCATACATTTTATTTAAAAAATACTGGTTAAGCACAGATTAGGACAGATTTTTTAATAAAATATATTCTGCTGTTACAAGTACACTATCATTAAAATAGTACATTATTTTCCTTGAAAATTAGTTTTGACTAGTGAGATCACCTTTCTCAAAATATATATTTTTTACTTTAAATTTATTTTATTTTTTCAGTGTTCCAAGATTCATTGCCCATGCTCCACACCCAGTGCTCCATGCAATAGGTGCCCTCAGTACCCACCACCAGGCTCTCCCATCCCCCCACCCCCTCTCTCCAAGTCCCTCAGTATAATTTTTGATAGACCAGTTTATCCTTTAGATCTTACATGCTGACATGCTTTGGTCCAAGTGCCTCATTTTGCACTCCTGTCTCAAAGGTCTTGGTAGCTGGTGACATGCCAAAGTTATTTTGGTTGGGACACCATGAGAAAATGGAACTTAAAAAAGGAACAGCACAAGAATCAAAATATGATTAATACTAACATTTTGAAAAATAAGGCAAAGTATATGGGGACACATTCAGGATGCATGGCATCTGTGACCATTTTATAAATGTTGAAGATGAAAGGGGATGGACAGTGAGGCTTTCATCAGGATGCAACCAGAAAGGGCATGTAAATGAAGGGCCTGATGGCCACCAAGAGATCTTCTAATGAGTGGCTTCTGGAAAAGTTCTGATTTCTCATTAGGTGGTTGAGATAGATATCATGGATGGTTTGTTCTGATAAAAGCAGTAGAAAATCTGTTTCCAAACTGGATGCCACAAAGTGTGAGAGTTAAAATCTGTAATTGACAGAAAGCTTTCTGAAGTTAAGTACACTTCCAAAGAAGCTCTGAGTACTTCTAATTTGATCCTGTTCACCCAATCATGATATGTGAGCTTGTTCTGATGCAAGCCCTGTTTCCTGGTTCATTTCTTTCTGGAATAAGACTCTGTGGTCTTTACTGTTTAGAGTATAATGAAATATCAGATTCATATTGGTGTGGCTGAATAAAAAGGATGGTTATAACGTTTAGTCTCCTCTTGGGATATATTCTTTGTTGGCATCTTTTGTTTCACACCACGATATTCAGATGTTCTTTGCTCACTAGTGAAGTAGAAGGGGATTAAAACAGTATGTCAAGAAGCAAGAAAATCTGGGTGCCTGGGTGGCTCAGTGGGCTAAAGCCTCTGCCTTCGGCTCAGGTCATGATCTCAGGGTCCTGGGATCGAGGCCCGCATCCGGCTCTCTGCTCAGCAGGGAGTCTGCTTCCTCCTCTCTCTCTGTTTACCTCTCCACCTACTTGTGATCTCTGTCAAGTAAATAAATAAAATCTTAAAAAAAAAAGAAGCAAGAAAATCTATCCTATTCACTCTATCTTTGAGGTATTTATTTTTCAAGAAGAAATAACATGAAAACTAGTAAGCGCCCCTTAATCAGTCACTAAGAAGTATAATATTTTGTTGGGATCCAGAATATTTTTTTTTTAAAAGTGGAACCCATGCTGGGTGCGCAACACGGGGCTTGAACTCACTACCCTGAGATCAAGACCTGGCTGAGATCAACAGTTGGATGCTTAACCTATTGAGGCACCCATGTGCCCCAAGATCCAGAATTTTTTATAAAACAAATTGTATTTTATTTTTAGAGTATACACTACATAAGAGCAAATATGCAACAAAAACAAAACAGAGTAAATAGACATCATAAAATCTAGAAAATAGGCTTATAGGTCTGCTTCTTTAGTTAGGGTTGGACAACTGTAGCAGAATGTCAGAAACAGGGTATGTGATCTATAATCATATTATTAAAAAATTAGAGGCTATAATGAACAGAAGTTAAAAACCAATCTAGCTCTCAAGGTTTTTGTATTCAATTAATGGAAAGTATTAATGATTCATGTCTAAATGATGTTTGTTTTTTTTTTTTGCAAGACCAGTATGGTCAAAATTTTAAGTAGTTGAAAATAATTTATGTAGCCATAAAATATGTATATTGTAGGGTGATAAAAATATATAAAATTGAGTAATTTCAGAAGTCAGTAGATAGTTTACTTCTGAACTGGTCAAAGCTACCTCATAATAATTAGTCTGTCATCTGTTATTTATGTGATATTTGCCTAAGGACTTAATTTTTTTGATATTTTGATGAAAAGCTTTCCAAACTGTATTACACACTCAGTTGCCTTCATAAGGAAATCTGCAAGGCCTCAGGGCATAAGACAGGACGAGAAACGTGTCTGCTGGGATGGGGATGTCATCAGACATGGGCTAAGGAGAATAAGGCAATTACTTCTGGCACAGTAGGGTCTTGGATGCTGATGCTTTGAATGTTCTTACATATGTTTCTTATTTTCTTTCCTTTCCCTTGCAATGGTTTATCAGTTCCTTTCCTTATTAGAATTCTTGGACTTAGTAAACTTCTGTTTTTCTAGTCTGATGTTGATGAGAAATCAGAACACCATATGTACCTAAAATAAATGAAAATACCCCTTAAGGGCATTCTTAAAAATAATACACATTAGGTTTAGTATGTGGACTCAACATTATCCATTTCGGTGACTCTGAAATGTCTGTTAGATAAAGCATAGAAATGCCTAGCAGTCTAGCTCCCAACATATGGTAGGTGCTTTACAATGTCCATAACTATATGGTTTTCCCACTCTCAATGCTACCTTCTTCATTTTCAGTTGACTTTCTCTTTTCTTGACTGTGTCTCATGAAATAGAGATTGCTGGATAAGTCATTTCCAGTTCAACATAGCATTACTCTGACAACACCGGTACCTCTGCTCAAAATGTATGAGCAACCATGTATTTATAGACTTACTGCATGTATTTATTTCTTAAGATGCACAAATTAAATTTTAATAAGACATTAGAGAAAAAAAGGGCCTTAATTCATTGCAAACTACCCAGATGCAGAATAGTTCACTCCTCTGCCTGTTTGGTTAATTTCACCATCAATTACTGCCCTTCACAATGCACATATTCCACAGTTAACTTTGAGAGCAGCTGAGTCCTGGAGGACAGAGGGCCAGAGGGTGCCACATGTCCACTCTCAACCTCCACTTGACCACACACTTTTACAGTCATCATGTCAAGTGATTAACAAATGCTCTTGTTTCATTTTTAGAACTTCTGTATTCTGAAACTTTTTTCTAAAATAATAAAGAAGTTCCTGTGTATTTTATTAATAATAAATGGTAATAGTGATAGCAGTAATAATAGTAAATCAACATTTCATTAGCTCAGTGATGACTTGCTCACTTAAGAATCCTAAATGAAGTTTTTTATTATTGGGTAGGTTGAATTCTCTTAAGAATCACTCTGAGTTTATTGGTTATAGAATTTAGGAGTATTTAAGGTGCTAGGAATGATAATCCAAACAGGTTAAAGTAGATTGATCATAGCATTAAATCACATGGCCTTTGGAAAACCCTTTTCTTTTTTTCTTTTTTAAAGATTTTATTTATTTATTTGACAGAGAGAGAGATCACAAGTAGGCAGAGAGGCAGGCAGAGAGAGAGGAGGAAGCAGACTCCCTGCTGAGCAGTGAGCCTGATGCGGGCCTCCAAACCAGGACCCTGAGATCATGACCTGAGCCAAAGACAGAGGCTTTAACCCACTGAGCCACCCAGGCGCCCTGGAAAACACTTTTCTAATGATGATAGAAATTCAGCATTATGGCCCAGATTTAAGATGCAACAGAACTAAGGGTGAGGGAGCCATAATTAATTGAAGAGCTACTCCATGTTCATCATTCCACATATGTTATCTTAGTTATTCCCTGCCACAAATTTCTAATGTCAGTGTTTTCATGTATATGCTGACCTCAAGTCTAACAATGACAGCAAATAATATTGTTTGTTCTGAAAATAAAAAATAATTTACCGAGAGCCTACTATGTCCTAGACCCTGTTTCAGACACTGGGAAATAACAAGAGTAAAAAACAAATAGACAAAAGTTTCTGCCCTCATAGATCTACATTCCAATGGAGAAGACAGATAATAAACTAAAAACAGCATATTAGGGGCACCTGGGTGGCTCAGTTGGTTAAGCGACTGCTTTTGGCTCAGGTCATGATCCTGGAGACCCTGGATCAAGTCCCACATTGGGATTCCTGCTCGGTGGGAAGCCTGCTTCTCCCTCTCTCAGTCCCTCTCTCAATCCCTCTGCTTGTGTTCCCTCTCTAGCTGTGTTTCTCTCTGTCAAATAAATAAATAAAATCTTTAAAACAAAAAAACCCCACAAAAAAACAAAAAAACCCCAGCATATTATATGGGAATAAGTATCAGAGGGAAAAATAGAGCAGGCAAAAGGATAGGAAATTGTTAGACTGCAGAAGTGGGTCATGATTCTAAAACTGAGTGACCATGGAAATCTTTTATCAGAGAAGTAACCTCTGGAAAAAGAAATGAAGGAAGTGAGGAAGCCATGCAGACCCCATGGGGAGGAATATTCCAGGCAGAGACAAGAGAAAGTAGAAGTCCCTAGAGTGAAAACATCCAGGGAACAAAGGGAAGGCAAGCCTGGAGCAGGGGAAGTAGGGTGAGTAGGTAGGAGACAAGGTCAGAGATATCACTGGGGCTAGAAGGAGAGCCCTGGAGGCCACATGAAGATGTGAACTTAATTCTGAGCAAGAGGAAAGAGGACATGGTGAACAGAGCAGTGACAAGGGATGGATGCTTGCACAGGCTGCTGCAATGAGTCTAAACTGAGGGAGCAAATGTGGCAGCTGGGAGACCAGGTAGGAAGGCACTGCAATAATCCAAGGGGAAGATACTGGAATCTTGGACTAGGGTGGGGCTTGGGGACATGTGAGAAGTGATCAAACTCTGGAAACAGACACAGAGAGAACAGAGGAGTTGAGGGTAATGCCAAAGTTTTCAGCCTGAGCATCTACTGGGGGGGTAGGCTATGGAGAAACTGATTCTGCAGGAAAGAGAAGGGCTCGGGTGAGGATGGTGGAGTAGTCAGCTGGATGTATAGAGTTACGGGAGACACCTGGGCTGAAATATAGACCTGAAAATAACCTGAAATTAACACAAGCAACAGGTACCATCCTGATGTGTGCCTTGCAGGGTTATCGCAAACAATGCTTTGGATACTGACCACTTTCCTATCATTCAGAATCAAAAAGAAATGGAAACCAACACTGTTGAGCTATGTCACAGATTCTGGGCTGGGCCTTTGTAAAATATGTTTTTTCTCTAAGTTTCCCCAAGGGGTATATATACACTGTTATTTTATTGGGTACATAAGGAAACTAAGATTCAGAGAGGGTTAGTGCCTTCCACTGTAGAAAATCTTGGAGCCTAGATTTGACTCAAGCCTTCTCAATCCTCAGACCTGAGCGCATCTCCTGCCAGGAAGTTTGCTGCCCAGCCCTCAGCACTACATGACACGCCCCCCCCCCCCCAAGGCTGGGTCCCCTTAGCAACAGAAGGAAACCGCAGCCCACATAGTTTATCTATCAGGGTAGTTACCTTATAGTTCACTTACCACATTCAGCAGCATGATGATGCAGAAGTTGATGCACACGGCAGTCCCGGTGGTTGCAACCTGAGAGTTATTCCTGATTAACGCCCACTTAAAGGCAGCGAAAGTGCTGACAGTCACCACCCGGTAAATGACGATCCCGAACACGGCAGCGATCACCACACAGATCTGGGAGGAAGACAGAGAGCTGGTGAGCACCATGGTGGAATGTCTCAGGAGGAGGTTCCCACCACTGCAAAATTCCACCATGGGAAAACAAGAAAAGGAAATAAAGCAATAGGGCAAGAAACTTCAATAAAATGCTAAGTTTTCATTGTGGTTAATACTTTCTCTTGCCTGTATTTTCTTTGTTTTTCAAATAGAAGACCCATAGTGCTTGAAAGCTGATAAACTGTGTAAGCTATGGGGTGACACTTTATTAAGCACGGTATTAGATTGAGCATTACTATTATGGAAATTTTATGATGTCACTCTTCTGTGTAAAACTCTTTATTGGTTTCTTTTACTCTTAGGATTTCCCTTCCCTACGTTTTCCTTTGTCTGGGGACACAAGAACCGCTCTCATGGCTTCAAATGGGCTAACTTTTAAGAACATTTCCTTTGCCTGAAAGGCTGACCATCCCCTATTCTCATGCCAAACACACACGTATTTGTGTGTGCACGTGCATGTGTACACACACACACACAGAGCCTAGTCAACACCCACTCCTCCTTCACACCTCAGCTTAAGAACCACTTCATAACTAAAGATTTTCATGACCCTCAGACTTTGTTATTGTTATATGGTACCTATATTTTTCATTTAGTATCCAATTTATAATTTCTAACAATTTTTCAGTTTGATTATTGCTAATTTCTCCTATTTAGAAAGTTCAGTAGATCCTCTTATCTCTGAGGGTCTATCTATTTCTAAGTTCCCCAGTAGATACCTGATATCTGGGTACTACCAAAAAATATATATATATATAAAATGGTTTTTACTATAGATACATACCTATGAAAAAGTTTAATTCACAAATTAGGCCCAGTAAGAGACTACCAACAGTAACTAATGATAGAACAATACACTGTAATAAAGGCTGTGTGAATATGGTCTCTGTCCCTCTCAAAATATCTTACTGTATTGTACGTAGTCTCCCTGTGATGATGTGAGATGATAAAATGCCTACATGATGAGAGGAAGTGAGGCAGATGACAGAGGTACTGTGATGTAGCATTAGGCTACTACTGACAATCTGATGATATGACAGAAGGATTATCTGCTTCTGGCCTGGGGTTGACTGCAGGTACTGAAACCCCAGAAAGCAAAACTGCAGATAAATGGGGGGGGGCACTAGACGCTCCATCAGGGAAGTATGGTACCTGTTTTGCTCACCATAGTTTCTATAGCACCGTAGCATAATTATACGTGCATAGTAACTGTTCAGCTATTTGTTGCTCAGTAAGCCAACTCTGTGATAGGTATAAAATCTCTTATTAATCAGTTACAAACATTGAACTATCTTTCTCTGAGGATTTCATGTGACAAGAACTTGACATGTCTTCTATCTACTGCGAATCTGAGTTTGTGTCTTTCATTAGGTGACTCAATATATCAGACTAAAGACCTTTGCCCATTTAATTGTCAAAAACTAAGCAGAGCCTCAGGCCGGACTCTGCTGACTTAGAGATTGCTAGAAACATTCCTCTGTTTTACACCAACTGTTTTTGGCTTCCTATGAGTGACATGCTCTAAAAGCTTGAGTATAAACCCTTGCTGGAACTGGCCAAAATTAAAACAACAACAATTGCCTACATCTTAATCCTCGAGCTAATGATGGGGAGATTGGTGAAATCAACACTGAATTTCACATAGGGTGGCAATATGGTGGAATGGACAGCTCGCTGGACTCAGTCAGAAGTCAGATCTGGGTCATGGCTCAGCTTCTACTTAGCACTGTAACTGTGGGCACGTAGTTCATGGGTTTGGCTTCCTGTGCTCTAGGTTGCCCATCTGTACAGTAAGAAAAACTTACTCTACATCTGTAGATCTTGCATTACTTATGAAAGTTGAGATATGACACAATTGCTTACAAAGCAGTGTCTGCGGAAAGGTATGGATCTGAATTTGGTCTGAGCCAAGAGACTCCTGGGCATGCTGCCCACCCTTCATCTCCCCAGTTTCTTTGGCTAAAGGGGAGAATAGTGTGTCTAGATTTGCTGTCCTCTTGTCCTTCCTAATCGACTAATCTACAATACCTGTTTACACACTCACCATTTGAAAAGTGGAAAGGAGAATTTTAACCACCCCTTACTGTTCCAAAATGACATTTCTGAAAAATCTGCATAGGTTTTGTTCAGTGATTAACAGGCTCACCCTGTCACCCAAAGACTTCTTTTTAGGAAAAGCCAACAACACAGGTTCAAGGTCATGTTTTTCAAACTGACATAATCATTAGTGAATCTGGAAATCAATATTAGGAGGTTATGGCTGGCATTAAAAAAATCACTTACTTGCAGTGCATAAGGGGTAATATAAAAGATAGTAGGAGAAAGAAAGTAAATGGGAAGTAGGGTAATTCAGGGAGAGAAACCAAACAAGAGAGACTTTGGACACAGAAACAAACTGAGGGACTTGGAGGGATGGGAGAGCCTGGTGGTGGGTACTGAGGGCACCTATTGCATGGAGCACTGGGTGTGGGGAATGGGCAATGAATCTTGGAATACTGAAAATAAATAAAAATTAAACTAAAAAAATGGACTATAATAAAATGAAACAAATTACAGTACTGCATAGTGTAAAGGTAAGCATTGTTTCAGCTACTCTGTTTAGTTTTATACATCTCCTGGCATGGCATCCACTGGGCTAGGACAGATAATGTAGTTCTTATATGGGCATAGCAAGCAAAAGGTTTCAAAAACACTGCTGCAGGTCCTGTCTCAACGTTTACTTCTTTTCAGGAAGGCACAGAAAGGCAAGCAGAAAGAACTGGAGCTCTTGGCTATTTACTGGCTGATCCTGAACAAGCCCCTTAGCCTTCTGGAGTCTCAGTGGCTCCATCTGGAACACCGGACAGTCGTACCATCTCTGAACAACTCAGAGTCTTTGTGAAGAGTGAATAGCAGAATGTGCAAAAATGTTTTGTAGAATCATGCAAATGCCTGATACAATTATTATTGATACCATGCTACAAATTTGAAACAACGTGTTTTGTAGAAAAGTTTCAAACCATAAAAAATATCCCAGATGCAGAAACAATAAGTCGGCTGCATTTATCTGCAAATGCTTGATATGGTTCTGGCTTTCCCGAAATGGGATTCATTCGCTCTTTCTTGGAGTACTTTGCTTCAAACTGGGGCCGTATTTCTTCCTAAAGAACAAACAGGCACATTTTTTTAAGCATTGGAGAGATACATACACACAATAAAAAAAAAAAAAAAAACAAACTTTTTTTACTGCATTGTAAAACTGAACCAACAGCTACCACACTAATCAATCAGTGAGGTGGGCTCAGAGACCCAGGTTTAAATGTCTGGACATTGGTCACTTGAAGAAAATCTAAAGGGTGATGATCCAGACTTGTTATCACCCTGGCAGTGTAATGTAGATTAATAGTTAGGTGACTCTGTTATCTTATTAAGCTGTGCTTGAAGAAACAAATAGAATGAGAAAAGGGACCACCTCTCCTGTCCCTAGCAGTCTGAAGTAACTACTAAACTCTAACTTTCATTACCAGGGAATGTTATGGACACCTGGGCAAAGAAATTTTCTGAACAGCAAAATGCCTAGAATTCATGTTGTGAGTTATAATGTCAAATACAATTCTTAGTTTTCTCCTACAATTAAAATTATTTTGAGTCGAGGCAGCCAAAAATATGGAGACTCTATTTTTTAATAAGCTCCTGTAAGAGTCATTCACCTTTATCGAGGAGATTTTAAATGTATTACTTGGTATTGAAAACAACGTAAACATTTTTCAAATCCAGCTAAAATCGAGGCAGCTCTAATTGTAAATCAAGCTGAAGTTTTTGTTTCATTTAGTGGAGCCCCATCTAACATAAAAAGCTTCTGACTAAAAAGCAATTATGGGATTAAGAACAGGAAAACAGCAAGAGGGTATGCTAGAGTGGTCTGGTTAATTAAGTACCTATTCTATATGAATGTCTTGCAAGAGGAGGGGAAATGAGAGGAACGTCTGGTGAAAGAGAGATGGAATTAACCCAGGCAGAAATGCTCAGGACTCAGAGGGCTGACAGAAGACAGCTTTGGGCACAGTTTGGCTGTAGCCTGTGTGTGCAGAGAAGGGCAGCCTTGCTCCGGTTGCAGAGTAAGCCCAAGACTGGACTTCGCTTAGTGACAGGTAATGGGGGACGCGGTGCGGGGGAGGAGTGCTGTATAGTTATAAATAGGTTCTGCCTTCTCTCACTTATTTTAGGAAATGACACTTGAAGATATAAACAGAACAGGACCTGGAATCTTCTCTTTCTTTGGGGAACTCTGAATTTATCCGGCTGGGCTGTGAGGGTCATCCAAGAGTCACTGAGTTAATTATGCAGGGACTTGTGGCCAATCGGGAGCTAGATCTACGTTTCTGGGTGTTAACGGGGCTAAATTGTGTCTCCCCTCCCTCTGCAAATTCATTTGTCCTAACCCACAGTACCTCAGAGTGTGACTGATTTGGACAGAGTCTTTACAGAGGTAATTAAGGTCAAGTGAAGTCATTAGAGTGACTCCTAACATGACTTTATACATATTTATATTCTTTATAAAATATTTAGGCATGGACTTTCACAGAGAAATGAGGATGTGAACACAGAGGAGTAGACAGCTGTCAAGCCAAGGAGAGGAGCCTGCAAAAGATCCTGCCCTCACAGCCCTCAGAAGAAACCAACTGTGCCTCGATCTCAGACTTCCAGCCTCCAGAAATGTGAGCAACTAATTTCTGATTTTTAAGGCACCCAGTCTGTGGTCCTTCGTTATGGCAATCCCAGCAATCTAATACCCTGGGTTCTCCATGAAGATGCCTTGCAGCAAGTGTGGGCTTTTCTGCACAGTGCTCTGAGAGCCCCAGGCTAGAATAAGGGGCATTTAGACACGTTCACCAAGGAGGGCATTTGAGGACTGGTTTCTCCTCCACATTTATGGACTTGAGGGCATACTGTCTAAGGCTTTGTGGCTCTGGGCACTGTCCAGGGTTCTGGAGAGCTCACAGAAATGTTTCCCTGGAATTCTCTCATGAGGTTTCCTTCCATGCACCTAGAACTATAAGACTATTACTCTCTTGTTAAAGTAAATGAATACTATTTAAGAAAACTTAATAAATCTTACTATTAATGCTTCTGATGTCTCTACCTATAAGTGAAATGTTTTACTAAACCACAGAATCCTTAATGTACTAAGCAATCACAATGCTGTCTTTGCTTTCTTTTATATTCTGTTCATTTTTATACTACCTGAAGTTTTTTGCAAAGACAGATATTGAAATGTTTTGAGTAAACCTGACTGTGTCACAGAGCAGAGTGGTAACTCAAAAGGACTCTGTATTCATTGATTTGGTTTTTAAAAAATGCTGAGGTAAATAATACAAACCTCCTCTTCCTCCCAGTCTATCAGATCCCAGTCATAAGCAATTACAGCTCGCCGTCTTTTCCAGAACTCCAGGAAAACTGTCGCTGGAACAAGCAGAGAAACACAAAGATATTTTTAAATAAAACAATGCTGTTAACTGTCACTGAATAATGAAGTTATTGCAGAGAATGACAGTTCTTTGTGTAAGCATCCTTGAATATCAGAATTTCTAGCTAAGCATTGTTTAACAAGGACCTTTTCTGAGAATTACTAAGCTTGTGTCAAACATAATGAAAAATTAGAGATTTCATTTAGAATTAAATTAAGCTGATTTGCAAGTCAAGGCAAAACAGACTTCGAATAACAAAGCTCCTGGGATATAAAAATACAGAGAACTTGGTTACCAACACCTTTCTCATTCATAGAGTATTTTTATTTATTTATTTATTTATTTATTTATTTATTTATTTATTTATTTTACATGTACAGTACTATACTGTATTTATTTAAATTACTTTTTAATCATTTTTAAAACTTTTTTCCATAACTCAGCTACCTTATCCCTACCCTCCCACCCCCCAGCAACCCTTAGTTTGTTTCCTAAGATTAAAAGTCTATGGAATGTTTATTTTTAAAAGCAAGGAGGCAGGAAAGGGCGGAAAAGAAAACTAAAACTTAGCAGTTTACATGTATTTGGCTGGCAGTGACTGTCTCCCAGATCCTCTTCCCAAGAAATATCTACGTAAAACACATTTTACTATTTTATCGAAAGAGTTTTACTATTTTACTCTTTTTTCCCAAAACTATTTCTTTGTTGTCACATTAAGGGTGAAAGTGCGCAAATTTTGTGAAGATCATTTTTTAAATGAGGCAGGGGGTAGCTGGCTTTCATTCCCAGGGAAATTGGGAGGTCTGCCCTCATTCAGCCAAAGTAACTTTCTACTCAGTTCAATTATTATGCAATGACAGAGGGGAGAAAATAATCAAGACATAATCTCACTGCCTTGGAAGTCACAAGCCAAAAGCTAAGACACACAACGCACATACATACATGCACACTCAAACTCTAGGATGACATCAACGGAAGTTATCACAGAAACACCCAGGAGACAACTGGTGGATCCATCGCTCCTGGGCTTTGCTATGGTACTTAGGCCTACGGAGGCAAGGGTTCAGGGCTGACCTGGTAGGCATGATTCTCTAAAGCAGCCTTGCTATGTTAACTCTCTGCCTCACCAACTATCTTTGCATGGGCCCCCTGGAACAATTATTTTATGAGGTTCTCTGGCCCCTTGAGCAAATGGCACTTTCTAAAGACTTTCTCTCTCTCTCTCTTTTTTTTTTTTTTTTGTCTCCAGAGTCTTCCTTGGCCTTGAAGAGACAAAGCAGCCAGCCCTTGAATGTATGATTATTCTTCATGAAGTCAGGTCTGTGGCCTCAGAAAGGCCTGACGGGAGACCATGCTGGGACAGCCATCTGAGATGCATCCCGTCTGTCTTACTGACAGCTGCTTCTCCCACCAAGCCCTACCAACCCACCTGTGGGTCTCATCTGAAGGAACTGATTTCTAAGACAGACCAGTGGCTGTCAGAAATATTCCACCACTTTTCTTCTCCCTAGTAGGTGCCGAATCCTGCCTGAAGAAGAGAGAAACTCTATCCAATAATTCCCTTTTGTGGCTAATAATCCTTTACCTCCTTTCCACGACTTAGGAGGATGAGAAGAAATTAGTTGCTTGTACAATTGCCATTCTCTTGTGTTTTTGTGTGAAAATGCATGTGAGGAAGAATCTGCTGCTATCTCTAACCATGAGTAAGGATATAATCAAATATAGATTGTCTCCTTGCAACACAAATCTTCAAATCCACACCCTTATTATTTCATGATTTATATTCCCTTGCTTAAATACTCACAGCCCTGAGAGCCCACTGCACTTTGAGTGTGTCTAATCATATGCTGCCTTACATTGTGAATTCACATTTTTCTCTTTGTCTTCTTTGAAGCTGGCTTCATACACACACACACATATACATACACACACACACATATATTTGTCTTCTACCACTATACCACTCAGTACTGTAAGTTTGATTACAAAGTTATTTCTTGCTGTGGAAAGAGCCGAGATACCCTTCAACAGATGAATGGATAAAGACATGGTCCATATATGCAATGGAATATTACTCCTCCATCAGAGAAGATGAATACCCAACTTTTGTAGCAAAATAGATGGGACTGGAAGAGATTATGCTGAGTGAAATAAGTCAAGCAGAGAAAGTCAATTATCATACGGTTTCACTTACTTGTGGAACATAAGGAATAACATGGAGGACATTAGGAGAAGGAAAGGAAAAAGAGAAGGGGGCGAAATTAGAGGGGAGACAAACCAGGAGAGACTGTGGACTCTGAAAAACAAAACAAAAGGGTTTTAGAGATCAAGAGGGTGTAGGGATGGGTGGGCCTGGTGGTGAGTATTAAGGAGGGCATGTATTGCATGGAGCACTGGGTGTTATACATAAACAATGAATCTTGGAACACTACATCAAAAACAAATGATGTATTGTATGGTGACTAATATAACACAATAAAAAGTTATTTCTTTTATGGGTTGATTTTCAAAAGACTTAAAATTCCAAAGTGTTTTGTCAAGATTTTCTACTACACGGAATTCTTGCCACAAAGATTGGTTCTAAAATATCTTTTTCTCAAAGTATCAGAAGGTTTAACCTTACTTCCAGCATTCTGAAGTCCTTAGATTCCAATCTATATTTCTACATAGATAATGCTTTTTCGAAAATAAGATCTATCCAGGTCTGGGTATCAAGGAGACACACCACCTGCAGAAAAAGTCCCCATTACCAGCTCAGGATGCAAGGCTCCTAATGACCCTGCCTGTGTCAAACTCTCTCTGCCCTAAATTGTACCCTAGACTCCAGGCTACCTCACTAGCAGTGAGCAGTTCACAGGTGAGTAGTTATGTGCCTTCCTTAGCTTTGCCCACACTATTTCTTTGGCTTATAGTGTTCTTCCTTATTTGTGTCCATTGGGCCAACTCCTACTCTTGCTTCCAGATTTGGCCTTATGTGTTCTGTAATCACTCCCTTTCAAACTTCTCTATACTCATGCTGAATTGTGCAGATATCTCTAGGTCAGTGCTGAGCATCCCACATTCAGCACTTAAACAATAGAAAAACTTGATCATTTCTATCACTAATTGTGGGCTTCTTGAGAATATGGGCTATATATGTTAGCTATCTTTATATCCCCAGGGTCTAGCATAATGACTGGAATCCATAGAGGCACAGTAAATGTAAAAATGACATGATGTCATGAAAATGAAAGCGATATGGCAAATTATTCTTTTCTTATTTATTCAAATCTTATAAGAAATTAGGGTATAAGTTTGAAAAATATGCAATTATATCTTGTGAATGCTTTATACAGCAGTGTAAATTACATAAATAACATAACATAAAACGTTGAAACTTACTATGATTCTCTTTTGCCTTGCAATAAAATATCATTCTGTTCTTTCTCTTTAGAGACAGAGAAAGAGAGAGAGCCCAGGAGTGGAGCAGGGAGAGAGGCAGAGAGATAGAGAGAAAAAAAAAGAATCCCAAGTAGGCTTATTGCCCAGAACAGAGTCTGAGTGGGTTCAATCTCATGATCCTGAGATTGTGACTTGAGCCAAAATTAAGAGTTGGACACTTAATGGACTGAGCCACCAGGTACCCCAACATTATTCTGTTCTAATTATTACTATTACTTGTTTTCATGAAACCTGTGGCAAGGACTACCTACCTCTAAGATGCATTCTTGCCTTTTCACACAGTAAAAGGATTGTTGCTAGTGTCACGACTGCCCACCGATACTGCAGTTCTCAGATCTCCTTGCTGTTAGATATATATATGGCCAAAGGACAGTTCTCACAGTAGAATGTGAATAGGAAAATGTGATGTATGCCACTTGCCTGTTGATTTCTATAGGCAATGAGGGTGCTTCTTGCATATTCTCTTTACCCTTTTGGATAGGTGGAGCCCAAGAAACTCAGCTGATATTATGCAAATAATGTCAAGGCCTGGGAGGATGGCAAACAACTTGTTTATAGGAATGTGAGTCCCTGAATGACCCCATGGTGCAGACCTATCTGCCAGCCTGGAGTGCTTACCCCATTGAATCACTGAGATGTTGCATGAAGCATGAAGGTGAAAAAAACTTATGAGTTACTTCCTTTACATATTTTAGATAGGGCAATATCAAGCCGCAATATCTGAAACTTTATTAGTTTTAGTCATAAGGCAGAGTTTTGTGTGCTCTCTTCTCTCCCTTTTCTACTCTATCCTATGCTGCACTACTACCTAACCTACCCACTGATGACGTTCATCTGATGTGTTAACATCAATGCCAAATAGCAAGCCCCTCACAACATTAGCAGAAGCACTAAAAAATCTGAGACTGCTGAATTTAAGTATAAGAAGGGTCAACATTAATGTTCAGGTAGGTTTGTGTTCAAAACCAGGACAACCTTGGCTCAGAATTTTACATAGTTGAGAACATTGTCACATGTAGCCCATAAAGGACACAAAAAGGACATGACAGAGTATTCTGCAGGCCATGCTCTACTATCACTTTCTAAAGTAGAACAATTATTGTCAATTTCAAATCAATTTGTGGCAGACTTCTATGTATTTACCAAAACCATTTCTTGTCTTTCTAGGCATAGTTAGATTACATTTTCAGCCATTACAGTTAGATGTGGCCATATTTTGGTAAATGGAAAGTAAGCACAAGTGATATACATCAGTTTGGGGCTAAAAAATTAGGAAGTGATTATATCACCCCTATACTTCTTTTCTCCTTTTGAGGGGTGAATGGTGAGGACTCAAAGGATCCAGAAGATGACAGAGCCAAAAAGTAAAAGAAACTTGGGTACTTAAATGACCATGTAGAAGGCTGACAACCAGAGAAACCTGCTTGGGTTTCATGTGCATTTCTTTTTAAGATTTATTTATTTATTTGAGAGAGTGTGAGGGTGGGGGTTGGGAAGGAGGTTGATGCAGGGCTTAATCCCACAACCCAGAGATCATGACCATAACCAAAACCAGAAGTCAGACACTTAACTGACTGTGCCATCCAGGCGCTCATGTGCAGGGGTTTTATTAAATATCTAGGTTTTGATTTTTGTGTATTACATCAGTTAACTGTAGTCATTCTAACTAATACAGTTTTTTTTTTTTTTTTGGAAAGTACAACAATGGTTAACATTTTTCAGACAGGAAGAAAAAAAGTTACTATTTTTTTGTCACCTTCCTAAGGCATTTTGAGGATCTTATATAGGAAAATCTCCCCTTTTTTGAAACTAGTTATAAACACCAAAGTACCATACCCCAGGTTATAGGTTCCCTGTGAGAAGGGGCATTTACTTTCTATCCTTCCCTTAGATCTATACTTTTCTTCTGGAGGCCTGGAAAATCCCACATTTATAACCAAAGTTGCTAGGAATACATGCTGCTAATGTTTGCCCTTTGGCAACATAATAGGTATTCAAAGGCCTAATTTGATTCTTCATTTGGAAAATTTCTGGCCTAGGAGTCCAGAGGAAAATTGTGTCTAATGCTAGAAAATTAATTATAAAGACATGCATATTTCTTATTTTAGAAAAAAATCCCAAGGGCTTAATGACCCTATAGACTAACTTTTTTCCTTAACTTGCCAAAAGATTATGTTCTATTTGTATAAAAATAAGAATTGGGCCAGAAATAAAATGGGCACTATATAGGAAAAGGGAAGGATGATTTTTATTTCAGAAAAGTGGTCTGCTTGCTAATGACTCAAAGCATTTTCAGAAATCTGGTCAACATGATTCTCTTTCTAGGAAATTACACAAAGTTACTTTGCTCCCAATTCTAATTTCCTTATTTTTAAAGATGAAATGCATAATACTAACAGATTTCTTTATTTCTGTCCTTTATAACTTTCTGAGAATGTTCATTTGGAGAAGGTACAGGGAAGTTACATGCATGTGCTTCCTAAGAACTTAGAAATAGAGGAATGAGCTTAACTCATAAAATCTACACATAATGAATGATCTTAGTGAGGAATCACAAAGTCAAATGCTAAAACAACCACAGCAGTACAAAACCTAGAAGAGGAAACTGCACAATAGAGAGTGGTGGGGAATGGCACCCGTTGGGAAGTGTGTACACAAAGTAAAGTGATAGGTATTCTTCAGTTTCCATTGACTGCACTGTGGCCAGATCTTCAAATTTTTCAAGAGAAACTATAAAAATGTATCTTCATGTGAACTATCTCAGTGTCAAAATAATAGTTTATTTGTATATTTTTAAAATTAGGACCAGATTATTTTTACTGGTTGCTAATTTGCAACATCTGAGGTGGGCTTCCACAATAATAATGCAAGTGAATGTAAATGAGTGACTAGAGAGTTTGTGAAACAGCCCAAAATGCCAAGATGAAGTTAGTCTCAGGATCCAGGAAAAACCAGGAATGTGACTATATTTTAAGAGGCTGATGCTTAATTATTAGTATTAGAACCATTCTGGAGAAAGTGAATGTATCAAGATGGGGGTGCCAACTGGCAACTTAGGAAAAACAAGGGTCTAAGAATACAGATTTTGCAGTTAGAGCTAATGTAGTATATTAGAAGGGTATTCTGACATAAACCGGTCTCTAATACATAGGGGTATTCTATGAAATGAAATAAAGATGACTAAGTATTCAGCAGAAAAAAAAATACTTCTTACTCCCTTTTTCCATACATTTAAGTTCTTAACTGCATTCTTTTTTTTTTTTTATTGTTACTAAAATTTTTTTTTCTAAGATTCATTCCCCATTCCCCACACCCAGTGCTCCACACTTTAGGTGTCCCCAGTACCCACCACCAGGCTCTCCCATCCCTCCACCCCCCTCCTTCCAAGTCCCTCAGTTTGTTTCTGTGTCCAAAGTCTCTGCTGTGTCATTTCCCTCCCTAGATTACCCTAGTTCCCATTTACTTTCCTTCTCCCACTGCCCTCCAGTTTACTCCTCATGCACCGCAAGTAAGTGAAACCATGCGATACTTGACTTTCTCTTCTTGGCTTATTTCACTCAGCATAATCTCTTCCAGTCCAGTCCATGTTGCTACAAAAGTTGGATATTCGTCCTTTCTGATGGAGGCATAGTATTCCATTGTATATATGTACCACATCTTCTTTATCCATTCATCTGTTGATGGGCACCTTG